>JACCIZ010000032.1:0-49692 GCA_025506415.1 Flaveria robusta
TTCTTCCTTCTATTCTTCTTCATACTATATCCTAATCACATACACACAAAGTGCATAAGATAGTCTCTCTTTTTGTTCTTACACACTATACCCTAATCAGATACACACACCACATAAAGCTATCTAATGTTTTTCTAAATCAAACTACACCTCTCTTATCTAATGTTTTTCTAAACCAAACTACACCTCAATGCTCATCATGCAAAGTTTCTTTCGTTTTACCCCTTTTATATGAATAAAAAGAGAGGTGGACAGAATGCCAAAGAACTCTGTTGAGAAACCCTTTATTAACCCTCATGAAAGAGATAATTGACATGAAGGTAGAGAGATCGCATATGATCAATTCACTTCAGGTAAAAGCACAAATCATACTCAAAACATATAAAGAAAAGATTCAACGCAAAAATGATAAGAGAGAGAGAGAGTAAATGAGAGGGTTGAATAATTGAGGAGGGGGAAGGTATTTTCTGATAGTAATTGATGTTTCACAGAGCAGAAAGAGATGGAGAATCAAATCATATTTATTGATCTAAATCCTTTAATTTCTCCCTCCATCATGACGAGATAAAAGACTAACAAAACCCACATGGGTCTTTCTTCTTTGCATCATATCAGTCTCTCTTATAGAGTCTCTCTCACAAGTACATACACAATTGATCGGTAGAAAAAATAAACTTGAAAATCATGTAGCAAATGCTCCAAAGAACGTAGAAGTATGGTTGGTTGTGGAGCGAAGAAGGGAACTTTATTGTTTACAAATTACTCAACACTCGATATATGTGAAAAGACTATAGAACAGAATCCATTTCAAAGATAAATTATGTTAATGAAAAAGTCGCTTTAGGGTATTAAGGTATGAAGAAGAGAAAGGAATGCTTTTTCCAACGCTCCCTTTCATGTCATGTTTTTGACTTTTTGTTATATTATTCCTATCTTCTATTTTTTAACGAAAATTTTACCAAAATTACTTCAAGCTAGTTTATGTTAGGATAAAGAGAGCACTTTTATCACACACACTACATTAAATCATAAAACTATCAATCAAATTTTATCACATCAAAACTACATCACATATTTAAATTTGGTGGCGGTGGTGTTGTCACACCATGACACACTATACCACTACGTCACACACACAACAACAAACAAACTCAAGGCTAGCAAAAGCTGTGGAAATGGAAATTTACGGTGCGAAAAGGGGTGGCGGCGGTGGTGTCGGCCAGCATGAAGGTTGTCAGGGCCTCACAACACCTACACGCCCTCCACCCTTACGTGTGAGTTTGAATTTAAAGGCATTTATTTATTTATTTATCTTCATTCACATAATTTAGCTAAGATTTATATTTACAACTTACATTGTTTATCTTATTAAATTTCTCACATTTCTTTTTGTATGTCAGGTTCTTATTCAATTAAATAATATTGTATTTTTATTGTTATATTTCTTATGTTTTTACTTACAACCACTCAAAAAATTTATAAGTAATAGATATAAGAAATAAATTATGAGTTTCTAAATACATGGAATGAGAAATGATCACTTAGACTCGATCCATATGTTAGAGAATGGGATTGAGTGACAATTTGGATGATTTTACTATTTTTCCCTTAAATTCTAAAGATAATGTATGAAGAATTGTGAATGAACTAAGACCTCTTTATTATAAAGAAAAGCTTCTATAAAATGAACTATTCTCATATTAGCTTCTTTATATTTTCCTAGCTAGACATGAACTTGTATAAATAAAGTTTTACACATGTTGAAGTTTAAAAACATATAACTAATAATATGTTTTGTTTAATCATTATTTTTATTAATTATTATACTTATAGTTTTGCAGGATTTGACTGCTCGATCTTTTGAATATAAAGGAGAAACTTACCATCAAAATATTAACACGGAAACAAATAATTATTTGGAGAGTGGCTCAGTTTACATTTCACTACAATTAGCTTTAGTAAACCTGTATATTACATGGGTTGAATAAATAAAATATAAAATAGAATTAAAATTTGTTAATAATAAAATGATATTTTAATATATGATATGATTGAAATCTTTATTATTATTAATAGAATAAATATTTTGTTTTAAAAAGAACATTTTAAAAAATGTCATTTATAAAAACTTTCTTATTATAACTCCTAAATTTATTTATTTTATAAAAATTTTACTTAGAAAACACCAAATTTAAATATTTCATATTTTTATAAAAAGTTTGATTTTTCTAATTTTTTTATTTTATAAATTTTTTTCTTTAGAAATAACATAATAAAAAGATCTTTTTCTTATTTATTATAAATTATTTTAATATAAAAAAGATTTAAATAATATTAGTAACTAATATAATTATTTAAAAGAAGAGAAATGCGTGAAAATTTTGGTGATGATTAATGTAGTGATTCTATGTGTCCTTTTTATTTATCATTTTAGAATAATAGAATGATTGTTGATTAAAATTTTGTTGAACTTGTATAATTAAATTAATTTTTTAAACTGCTTTGATGTAAGGTAAAAAAGGTTAGATGTAATAAAATATCCCTCTAAAATATTTTCTTTTAGAGTTAATTTCAATTTACTACCCGAGGTTTGACAAAAGTAACCATTTTTCTTCAAAAGTTTAAAAACATCATTTTAGTCCAAAGTTTTATCATTTGTTTAAATTTCAGTCCAAAAGTTTTATTATTTTGGATTCAAGTTGAAACAACTAATAAAATTTTTGAACTTAAATTAAAACAATATATGAAACTTTTGGAGAAAAAGTGTTATTTTTGTCAAACTTCAGAGAGCAAAACCAAATTAACACTTTCTTTTATTTGATTTTGTTTTGCTTCATGGTTTCATTGTAATATTTACAATCGAGAATCACTCAATTAATGTTGGATAAAAGTAGAAAACAATATTTTATAAGGGTGTCTTGTGACATTGATTTCATAAAGTACCCAAAAGTTTATACGTATGTATCAATGTATGTATCAACATACGCATATATAAACATAAAGAGAATCATCAAACTCACCATGCAGTACTAATTAAATCTAGAGGTATGCCCTACATCATCATGTAACGCAAAAGTTTTCTCGAGAATTGCATGGCCATGAACCTCATCATTAAAAACATAGTTCTCTTTTTTGTATATATAAAGATTTATGATTAAATAAAATATTTTTGAACGGCACAAATTTATTTATATTCTACTTCAAATCAAATTCACTTGGCATCGTATGTTTCAAATGAGCCTTGAATTAACCAAGGGACATAAAGATTTGTCATTATGCTATGCCAGCGTGTAATAATAAAATTGCATATATATTCGTTTACTTCTTAATATTAAAGTAAAAATTCAGAGAAGATCACAAATTTATTTAGGTATGATTTTACGTCAATATTAGTTAGTATCAAATTAATTATATCTTTATAAAATAAATGGTTATTGGATTTTAATAATCCCAGGTTTTATTTATTGACCGTTATTTATCACAGCCAATAGAAAATGTTTGCAAACACTACCAACTTTAAATTTATTTTCCTCCAACGATCCATTACTAACTGAGAGTTAACCGCCGTTAGTTTTTTGATAAAAATGGGCCAACATTGAGCCATTTTTCAACTACGCCGCCGCCCAGCCTCCATCAAGTCCGTTTTTTTGTGTCTAGCCTCCGACGTCACCTGAAATCTACCTCGAATGAGTTAAGTGGTTCAAATCAGAAGGTGGAGATTGACAGGTTTTAGCATGCGAAAGTTTCAGATTGACGGACCAGATGGTTGATTTCAACTTTCTGCTTAGTGTTTTGGCAATAAAAACAGTCCATGTTATCGAAAAATTAACGGTGTTAACTCTTAGTTAGTTAGTGATCGTTGAAAGAAAATAAGGTAAAAGTTTTGAGTGTCTGTAAATATTTCTTGAGTTGGGATTAATCCCACCATAAATGAAAGTTGGGATTATTAAAATCTAATAACCCTAAAATAAACAAACAAACTTCGTGTAAATACTTTATTTCACGTAGCTACGGATTTATTCAAACTTACAATGATCGACCAAAGTTTTCAGGTATGGTTTTTATCAATGGTGGATCCAGCTCGAAAAATCAGGGACGTTCCACAAAAAAATTTTGCGGTACATTTATTTAATAATAATTTTTTTTGCAGCACATTTATTCAATAACGAAATTGTTTTTTACGAATAATAAATTGTTTGGAATGGGGTTTCATTTTCAGTATCGTACCCATAAATTTTTTATATGAGAGTCGAAAAGTTTTAAGGTCGGTCCTCTATCGTTATTTCATAAATCTTTTTGATACAGTTCAATTCGGGTCAGGCCGGATCACACAACAAGAAGACAAAAAATAAAATTAAAACATATAATATTGATTAGGGGTGTAAATAAGACAAGTGAAGTCGTCAACTCAAGCTCATACTATTTACCATTTAATAAACGAGTTTGAGTCGGAGCTTCACGTATCAAACTCCTTGAAATGAACTTTTATTATATAACTTTTACTTAATATATTAATATATTTATATAGATAATTGTTATTATATAAAACACTATGATAAAAATAATTATATTATAATAAGGGATCTTAAGCCGAGCTTGATTTGAAATAAAAAAACTCGAGTATTAAACTCTCACCTCTATTTAATAGTCATGATAACATTTAAGTAATCAAACATTCAAACAAATAGTCAACTAAGTAAATCAAATAAATTAATCTATCAATCTATTAATCAATAATCTAGTAATTAATCTATCAAATAATCAGCTAATAAGATAAACTGCTTAGTTATATTTGTAACTTATTTTTTAGGATCGTATCATAATAGTTGGGTTGGTATTAAAATTTCTTTGTGGTCGTATAAACTTCTTTTTAGAGTTGGGCTTTTAATCTAATATTAAATTGGGCTTTTTAAATTTTAGTGGTATTTAAACGTTGCCCATGCGTATCGCGATACATATAACGGTAATTATTTTTCCCTTCGAAACGAGAGTTCAGGGTAGCCTGGGCTACCCCTACGCTCTTAACGAGTTCGCCCCTGGTTTTTATATTAGTTTTAAGCCCACCACCACAAACATTTGATACAAGCTATGATATAACCAAGTTGGTAACTATATATATATATATATATATATATATATATATATATATATATATATATATATATATATAGGAGGGATGCTAAGAAAACAAATAGTTTTGAGAAAAGCAAGAAAACCAATTTTAACCAATCACTTTTTCATTATTTATTTAGATTTATAATCTTTAAAGGGTAGTTTAGTAATTTTGTATATGATATATTTTTAGTAAATGCTCATTATTGATTAAATCCCACTTTTTCTCCTTGATTGAACAGATCGATTAATGAATAATATGTAGAGTATTCAAAAAACCTAATCCATATAACCGTTGGATGTTCATCGACCATATGGATGGTTTGTCAAGAAATTAAAGTCAGTGGTGATGATGAAATGAAGACGAAGGTCACATGGTTTTGAAGAAGAAATCAAATAATATGGTGACAATGATGATGAAATCAATTTAGAGGTTAGTGACTCTTGAATTGGTTCTTTGATAAACTCAATCGATGGATGGGTTCACGAGTACATTCATTCTATTGTCGCCATGAATGGGAAGAAAGAAAGAAAGATGAAGACTTGTTATGTAACTTGGGTTCCATATATGTAACTTAAGAATAAGACAACTTGAGATCCAAAAGAATGGATCTGAGGTATCGCTAGAGAGAAGACCAACAACATTAAGAAGAAAAAACATGTGGAACCATGGGTTATGTATACGTAACCCACTACATACGTAACTAGTTAGAGTTACATATACTTAACCCGTAGTTTTACATATGTAACTCAAAGTTACATATACGTAACCAAAGGATTCTTACAAGTAAAGATTGCATGCTTCACGTTAGTACGTTCTTACATTAAAATAATCTTTTTATAGCATATTAGTACATTAACACAATATATTTTCTGAAGCAACTTCTTTAGAGTTCTCTAACTTTTCTTTCCCATCTTTTGGTTCTTAGTTATTTATGTTTAAATTGTGGTTACATATACGTAAACATATGTCTAAACATGGTTACATGTACATAACTTGTATGATTATAACATGTACTTATACAAGTTACATATATGTAACTCAGTAAACCCACGTTTGTATATCTTTAAACTTATGAGATCAATAAAAAAATTTACCTGTTGTATGTTATAGTCACATATACATAAAAGACAATTGTAGCATGCTTACATATACGTAAGCATATGTATAATTATTTAAAAATACTTGTGTTTTGTTAAAGATTTAAACGTCTGATTATTAACAAAGTTTTAAAGATGATTAAAAACATGCAACTTGATTTTGAAAAAAATCAATATGAGTTGTTGCAGGGAGGGAGGGAGGGAGGGAGGGAGAGAGAGATATTTTAAATAAATATTACTACTCATTATTATAGTTTCCAAAATAAAAAATATGTAATCTTCCGTATACACCCTTATAGCATTTAATTAAATTTATTAACTTCAACTTAATTACAGATTTACCATTGTTTTAATTTTAACCATTGATCAATCTAGATCAATGGTTTAAAAGTGATTTTCTTAATTTTCTTGTAAGTAGAGCTTTATTAGGAACCTTTCCTATATATATATATATATATATATATATATATGTATGTATATATGTATATATATATATAGGAGGGATCCTAAGAAAACCACAAAGTTATGAGAAAACTAAAGAAAACAAATAAAAGGGTCACATAATATATAATTTTTTTATCACCACCTTCCATATACGTCACACATACGTTACGTATACGTAACCATTTTTCATTCGAAATAGTGTTACGTATACGTAAGACTCTTCATTCTTGTATGTATGTTCAAAATATTTGTACTAAATACTTAAATAGCATCTTAACAATTAAAATAACAAAAAAATTATGAATTATGTTATTGGTTTCCGTGGTTTTCTTTGGTTTCATATAACTATGGTTTCTCAGGAACCTCCTATATATATTATATATATATATATCTATATATATAATATATATATATATATATATATATATATATATATATATATATATATATAAATTAAAGAATGACTATAATTGTAGGGCTGGCAAAATGGGTATCTGTTTAGACACGATAAGACCTGTTTAGCAAAAAAGTGCACTATGCATTTTTTTATTTTTTTAAAATAATTAAAATTAGGAGTCTTGGATTTATCATTTCTTCTTCTTGATACCTAAAACATATAACTGTCACACTCAAACCACCAAATCTAAGTGTTAAAGGTGTCGTTTTCATGTTTGATACTTGTGCTTATCGCGTCGTCTGTAACCTGTTAAACACGATAAAACACGATTTGCCAGCCCTAATAAATTGTATGGTTATATCATAAGCAATGATACTTGTACAAATAAGTTGATAATTAATATATAAAAGAATGACCATAGATTTTATTGTTGTACCGTAAGCAATGGTACTAGTACAAAGAGTTAAGAATTAGATTTATATAAATTTTTACAAGACATTTCTAACTATGTACTATAGAAAATAAAATGAATACATAAAATTTGTTGACGCATTTTATAATGATTGAAGTGAGTTCTTGTTTGAAATGAAACTGTCATAAAATATATAAAGATACATAAGTGTGTGTATAAATTTTCTATATCAACAACGTAAAATGATGAAATAATTAAGTTTCCCGTGTGGTAATTAAGTGTAAAGTAAATCGGATATATAGACTTTCACAAGTAGGATTGATATACGGTGTTTTAGCTTTTTAGCGTTCACAACAGTTTTTTTTCTTTTAATCATTAATCTTATAAACACATTTAAAAACATTAAAAAACACTAATTTGTCTCTCCTTTTCAAATAATTATACTTTTTTATACATTTATCATTATTTTGTATCTCTACTCCATTTACAATCACTTTTAAAAAATATTAAAAGAAGTTAACACCGACAAGTCTCTTTCAAAATATTTAAATGAGCAGAACATTTATATTTTCTTCACTCACAATCATACTATATATATAGAAAAAAAAACACTCATAAATTTATAAGAAACGTATTGTAAATGCTTCTATTAAGACACCCTAATAATTTAACTCCTAACACCCCTCCCCATCACTTATACGTCTCATATAGAAGTATAACACCATAGATGTGTATAGATGAAACCAATGTTGTTGGGACCTGATCGGACGGCCGGTCCAACCGGTCTGATCGGGGATCGGCTAGGTGGCCGGTCCGGTTCGCATCGAATCGTTTTGGGCGGTCGAACCAGCCGGTTCATCCCGAATCGCTGGTCGGACCGGGAAACCGGACCGGTTCGACCGGATTTTGTATTTTTCTTATTTTTTTTTTTTTTTTGATTTTAATGGATAAAAATGGGGTGTTGAATCATCAATTAGTGTGTTGGATATAAAATTATAGTTAAGTTTTATATATAACTATAAAATACATATATAAATTACTTATATTTAATTATATATATAACTATATATATATATACTATATATAATTATGACGTCATCTGTTTCTTAAATCCGGTCCTACCGGTCCGACCACCAAATTAGTAAGGCGTCGGGTTCGACGTCCGATCCGGTTCTGAAAACATTGGTTGAAACCTTAAATTCCCTAACATCGAGGTGCCATTCATGTTTGGTAACAATGTTATACGAGATGTATAGAATTATACGTCACATATGATTTTATTTTTTCTCAAACTTGTGAGATTTTGATTCAACCATGTCAACTGTATTATTTTATGTCACGTATAGCTTCTATACATGTTGTATTGTGTAATACGATGCTTATATTTTTTTTCTAAATATTGCCTTCTTTTGTAAATATTAAAATAAATTTTTAAAAAAAATTATATTTCTATAAACAAAATTTTATAATTCTTACACAAAAAATGTAAAAAAATATAAACACTTGTAATTTAAGTAACTGACCAATCGAAGGATACAAACATTCGTAATTAGTAAATAACCGAGCGAACAATACAAACATTAATATAAGCACATATTTCAATTCTAAACAATCAAAGTAGTAATATGACTTTTTACATACATAACAATAAAACAAAGTGTGCGACTCAACTAATGATACAAAAATCATATAACAGTGCATATTAATAGTGTCATGGAAATGGCTACTCAAGAGAATCACAATACGCACCCATACCATCTTAAGCTGAATGCCTCTTTTGGTCGGTCAATAGATCCGTTTACTCTAAAACGCGAAGCATGAGCAATCTTCTCTAACAATGCCTCCACACGTGTAGTTAGTCTCACATCTTCGTAAATGTTAAGAGGACGTTGGGGCTGCTGTGATGGTGGATGTGGTGGTTGTTGTGGCTACTGCTGCTCTAGATTCCCTACCGGTTGCTCCAAGTGAGCGTGACTAGGGTGAGGAACCTGTTGAGCGGGCTACGGTACACGAGAGTTTGTATGTGTGGGGGGGGGGGGGGGGGGGGTTGTGTGAAAACAAAAGGAAATAAACCTTTTGTCTTATCACGATGAGCTATACGCCACATTCATATGGATGAGCTATACGCAACGTATACCACTATATGTGATGAATAGATTTTTAAACTTTTTTTAAATATATAATTTTGTAATTACTCTTTTTTACAAAACTCGATGAAATTCATTAACAAATATAACAACATTACAAATTTCGGTCGAAACAAATTTATGTAATGCGTTTGTTTTGTACTATCTATAATCATGTTATATTATGTGATATGAGGCCTGTACATGACCTCTGATGCTGCTAAAATTCGATTAAGAATCCAAATATTACTCAATGTTAGCAATTAATTACATGAAAGGTCCTTATGCTTATGTCTAATTTCACTTTTGTTCCGTAGGTTTAAAAAATTATAAGGTCTGTCTAAACATTTGAAAAAATTTATTACAAATGGTCCCCGTTATGGATGGTTGTAATATTTTCCATTAAATTATTAAGAAGGACCGTTATACCCTTGTGTAAACTTCAGGATTTCAATATATGATCGATCTCATAACACAAACGTGAAATGGATGTGATATGGATTGGCTAAACATCAAATAAAATCGAATTGAACACTCAAGTAAATAAACTTTGCGAACTATATATAGAGAAATGATTCTTACCAAAGTTGAAATAATGATCAAGTGTTACAAATCAATAAACAAAAACATCTATATATCCATGATGTTCTCTAGCGAGAAGTTCATCTCGCGCGATAATTAGGTTCTCGTGTGACTTGTCTTCATATATCTTCAAAAATGAATTTTAATTTCCCGAGCCTCCTGGTTTGATCCCTACATCCTGTTTACAAAAATAAAATGAAACAAAACATAATGGGGCCCACATGTAATTAACTCAAAAGAAATCGCCCTGTCATCCGCTACCAGCACTCATATCGTTAGCCACTCGTCTCCTTTGATTCCCCTCCCCCACCCCTTCGTCTTCCTAGCTCCCATCTCTTGCAACACCCCCGACAACCTTTGCCAATATCACCAACATATGGTAGAAACGCGTTGGCGTTCACTTTGGAATACAAATTGGGTCATTACTTTTGTGCTCGGGAAGAAGAATGATAAGGTTGAGATGGTGGGAGAAGGTGAAAATCTGGTGACGATAAATATGAGGGAGATGGCGTTAGGAGTTGCCAGCAGATGTTGTGATGAAGAGGATGTGATTGTGTTGCAAAGGATATGCTACATAAAGGGACTACTATACACGACATACAGTGTCATACTTACCGTATGGGTGGCGTTTATACGTGGCATATAACACTGAATGTGTCGTACATGCACGCCTATACGACAAACACATTGCTATACGCCATGTATAAGATTTACGAATGACTGATGTGACAACCAACATTTTATAATTTGACATGTTGCATATGGTTCTACATACAACATATATAGTTCTTTAAATGACTGATTTAACCATGACAAGTTGTGTTAGAAAAACATACCACTATAAATCACGTATAATATCATATGTGACGTTTAAAAATGTCAATTTATCATATCAAGCGTGTTAATATTAGGATTAGTTGCATGTCATCTATTTATTTTTGTGAAGACAACTATCTGACAATCCGACATGACGTCAAGATGACACCAACACCATATATAAGAAAGTTCAGGTAATGGCATGTTGACTTGAGAGGTTCAAAAGATTATTAACTTTATGGTTTGTTTTATTGCTTTTGCTTTTATGGTCAAAACTTAATACGAATTGAGTTTTTGAACATATTTTATATATAAAATATATAAATATTAAAGCTATCTAGTCAGACGGAAGCATAACTTAAAACATTATTTCTTATTTAATGATGAATTTCGTTTTATTTATAATGGATTTTTAATTGTGATCTTCAATTTTTATGTGTTTTAAAAGATTTGCCTTTTTTACCAAGCCACCAACTATAGTAGTCCAAACAAGATTTGATGGTGTTAAAAATTTGATGTTCCATATGCAATGTATAATGCAATATCATATACTTATATTATATAATAAGTTAATAACAATAACAAAGCATATCCGATAAATCTCACTTATGGATTAGACCAGAAGGATTTGAGATGGTGGCAAAAATATACTGTAATATAATAACATCAATGAAACAATTAAATATGAAAAATAATGAGAAGGACATCAGTCCGAGCTTTAATTGAGTAGGATCTTAATTAAGAATTTCAAATTGCAACTTTTAACTTGTATTTGAAGCATTACTGATGTTAGGAAGATCATGATAACAATAACGATGAACATTTATTTTCAAAGCATTTTACGTTATTATAAAAGAAAAAAAAAATTGACAAACTTTATTTCTTTCTTTATAACTCTTTGAGATATAAGACTAGAGAAATTTATCTTGGACGTAAAAACAATAAATTTGATCAAGATCAACCAAAGAAAATTGTGTAGAGAAAGGTAAGACATTGAAAATGTAACTTACATTTTTATTTCGATCAAAAGTTTTCCTCCAATCATTTTAGTACATAAAACCCTGAGGTTGTTTTAAATACACAAATTTGTGAAATCAATTATAAATATTAGTTATTAGCATTATTAGCAAAATTATCAAACATGAGGATCATATGTAGATGAACTATTATCAACATAAATGTCATAGAGACTCTCTTATTGATGTAGAACGCTATTATATAATAGGGTTATTGGATTTTAATAATCTCAAGTTTCATTTATTAGTTGGGATTAATCCCAACTCAGGAAATATTTAAAGGCACTCCTAACTTTAAATTTATTTTCCTCCAATGATCACTTACTAATTGAGAGTTAACAGTCGTTAGTTTTTTTTTTTTTTTTTTTTTTTTGAAATGGGGCAAACATTGAGTCATTTTTCAACTACGCCGCCACACTGCCTCCACCAAGTTTGTTTTCCGATGTCTAGCCTCCAACATCACCTGAAATCTACCTCGTATGAGTTAAATGGTTCAAATTAGAAGGTGTAGATTACGGGTTTCAGGGTGCAGAAGTTACAGATTGACGGACTAGATGATTGATTTTAACTTTCGGCATAGTGTTTGGCCATATAAATATGTCCACATTATCGAAACACTAACGGTGTTAACTTTCAGTTAGTAAAAGATCGTTGAAGAAAATAAGCTAAAATTGATGGTGTCTGTAAACATTTCCTGAGTTGGGATTAACTCCGGCCATAAATGAAAGTTGAGATTATTAAAATCCAATAACCCTATATAATAAACTGATCATCTTATTACACCTTATACGATGCTTTTTTCTTATCGATATCGGCAAATTTTCCACTCTTTCAACGTTATTTTCCTAATTTTTTATCTGTTTAAAGGGGAGTATTGAAGAAAAAATCTCTAACAAATCCAAATGTATGTCTACATATAAATTTTTATGAAAAGAGTGTTTTGATTTAGGAAAATGTATATCAAATTTAAAAGGCATAGAAGGATTACATGCAATGATGATATAGCATGGAGGAGCATGGAACTTTTTGTTTTTTGAAAAAAGAAAAAGAAAAAGAAAAAGAAAAAGAAGAAGAAAAGCAAATAATTTGGATGGTGGGGGTAGGGAGAGTTTCAAGAAGTGAATGATGAGGGGGAAGAACGATTTTGTTACCATGATGGTGATGCACCAACCCCTACCATACCATTCTATCAAAAAACAATTATTAATTCTATAGTTTTGCTGAAAATTTAATAAAACAATACTCTTTTCATTTCTAGAATAAAAAGGAAAACATTTTTAATTAGAGAACGATTTTAAAAAACGTCAACAGAGAAAATTATTAAAAAAACCACCTAAAGTAGGTTTGTTTTTATAATCTTAAGCTTTAAAACTAAATTTATAATAAACGGGCGACTAAATAATTTTGAGGTTTTAAGAAGAAATAAATACTCAGGGTTCTTATTCAAATATCATCATCGTATGACATCTAGTTTAATTTCTTATTTTTTTTCGAATAACGTGATGGTAACTTGAAACCTAACGAGGGATGATTTTGGGGAATACTTTGGACTTTAAAGATGTGATAGGTGCACACATCATATCACCTCACTCTATCTATCCAGGTCATTTTACGTTAAATAAAACTTATTAAAACTAAAAAAGCTACGAGTTAAATTCCAACCATCTATCCGGGCCATTTTACGTTTGCTTTCAAAAACATTCGTCAACATTGACTCGGGAACATCGTCATGCGGTTTAAGAAAAATCTCCATGTCTTGAACTAGCGTTTCGTGAAGCAACGTCTCTCGTTATAAATCGAGTAAGGCCAATTTAGATTTGGTTACTTTCATATGAAACACTTTCTCTTCTCTTCTTCGCTCCATTTTTTCTCACACATCGCTTTGTACTTTCTAATGGGCTTATTCAACGTTGCTTTGCTCAAGACTCCCGCGATGATTTGCCTTTGCATATTGGGCCGGTCAATGTGGCGTTCTCGTTAAGATCCGAGAGGGGGCTTGTAATATGCTTATTAGAGCTGACGTATTGGCTCAATTTCGAAGTTTTAGTCCTCTTTCTTATTATAGTTCCAAGCTGTCCATCCATAACCTGCACCGGCTCCCATTTGGCATGATTTCTTACCAACTTCCACATCTTAATGCTTGTAAAGCCTTTTTTCTAGTAAATCTTTTTGTATTCGCTTAAGGCTTTTAGGACGATATTCTCGTCATTGTTTCCACACGTCCAATGATGTTTCTACATATTTAAAAAAAATTATTACACAAAAAATATAATTATAATAATAAAATATAAATATGTAAAAGTAAAAGTAAAAAATTTACCATGAGGATATATATCCTGTTAAAGCGACTCATTGTCTTGTTCATTCTCCTCTATTTTGAGTTAAGTTGATTAATGGTTTGATTCGTTGAACCAACAGTGACACGAAAATGTCGAAATGCCTTCTTTCAAAACGAACCATTTTTCTGGTGATCTCCAACTCTAGGGCTTTCACATGAATTTTTTTCAACTTTACTTTCGTAAACTTGAAGATCATCAAAGGATTCATTATGTTCTTTATTTTCTTCGTTTCTTCTTGTACGTGCCGAAGTGGATTTTGAAAAGGGTTTGGCATTTTATGTAATTAGAAAATTGTGATGGTTGAAATTTGGGCATAATTGGGCGGTAGACCGATGGTTGGGGGATTCATAAGGGTTTGAAACCAATCTATTGTACGCGGTGGTAGTGGGTTAAATGGCTAGGTAGAAGACGTTAGTTCACTTGGACCCGAACACACATTCGCTTTATATTTTTTGGAGCTTTGGGCTTGGGATTTATGAATTTTTTTTATTGAAATCCATATTCTTGAAAGAGTAGTGTATATTTGTGATAGAGTTATTAGTTAATGTTTATAGTGTAAGATTCTTTTAAAAATTACATATAGTGGTTTGGTTGGGGGGGGGGGGGGGGGGGGGGGGATGGGGTAGCCAACAACTACTTTTTTTCACCGTTGGCAACGGTCACAAGTCCTGTGGTGCTCAGTGTAGACAAGCCATGTTTTGAGGGTGATGTGCGGTGTGGGGGACTGGCAGGAGTGTTGCCGGCCCCCACCGTGGGGTTCTAGCGTGGGCGCCCCCCGGCGTGGGGTTCTAGCGTGGGCGCCCCCCCGCCTTAAGTTGTGTACTTCAATCAATATTTAATAGCTTTATAAAACATAAGATATCACATTCAAAATATCATAATTAAACTCCAAAACATAAACTTCAATTCTCCAGCAACTAAAGTGATCAAGTTTCTTACGAGCAAATCTAAAATTTCAAACCAAAGACTCTCCCCAATTCAAGAACACAAAAACAAGATCACAATCTTTGAAACACATGCTTCCTAGCTTACCAAATAAAAAATGAATCAAATTCCTCTTTCATTGAATTCAAAACCCCCCACAAACTATACACTAAAAAAACGAAATCTATAACAGTAACAACGATAAGAACCATACAAACTCGTAACAAACTTCGATAGCAATCATTCGAACTCTGAACAAATAGATTAAGGGCATGGTAACAATAGCCTTAGAAAACAAAAGTGACATAGAAAAAATGGAACTTGGCTAACAGTTGGAGTCCTAGAAACCGATATCTATAGTAATGACAGAATAAAAGGAGTCAAGAACAACTTGTAATCTATGGATGGAACAATTGGAGTTCCTATACAACTTGTAATCTATGGAACCCTAAAAATAATAAGAGAAGACTACTAGATAGAAATGACTATAAAGAGTTTGAGAAACCGATTAAGATATGAAGAAAACACAATTCAACATTGAGATTTGAGACAAATGGTAATTTCCAGGGTATTGTCGCGTCTCTTATAGTTCGGTGGCCACCATCCATTCCTTCCATACTTTGACCATTAGCAATCACTTATCATCCACACCCGAAGGCATTTATGTCCAAATACCAAACCTAATTATATTCTTTCATGGATTAAAAAGAGCTTATAAATGTATAATATGTTTTGTAAATTTTTAATGTTTGTTACCCCAATGAAATGAAGGCCTAATGCAACTACCTGAATTAAAAAAAAAAGGTTGTCCTTGATAAGAAAATGATCACTATCATGCACGCACTTTGCGTGTTGTGAGGACGCTTCGCTTGTGCGAGTATGTTTGATGCTTCATGTGATAAGTAGATAGATATAATTATTTTTAATTATATTTGTTCAATAAAAATTTTATGTTTGCTGCATATCCTAAAAATATATACATATAAAAACTTAATTTAAAACAACTTATGAACAATGGAAACATATATACCCGAACAAACATGGATGTTCCAGCTCCTAAAACATTGTGTTTATTTTGTTAAATAGAAAATGCAGGGAAGTTAAGTGCCCTATTAAGTGGAGGGTGTTATGTAAGTTTTATATATCACGAAGGGAAGAAGACATGGAGCTAAACACCCTATTAAGTCCCGAAATAAACTATATAAGTTTATTTTCATCTACAGAATAATGAGATGAGATCAGAGGATTCTCAATGTGTGTCCTACATGGTTCCATTTCTGTTTACGTTTAGTTATAGTGTTGTTGGGATTCAACATCAATTGCATGTGTATGTATGATGTTAATTGGCCGAAATGGAAGGGGGAAGTCCTCCTTATGTTGGTGGATAGGCGATTGGTGGTCAACCGATGTTGTTGCAATAACAATGCCTCAAAGTTGGGCGGTCATGGTTTGTAAGGTTGGCGGTCAAGGAACAACAACAAAGGTCGATAGAGAGGAAAGAACGTTGATTAGATGCATGTGAGCATGATGGTTCGTTAGTGAGTTGATTGTTTGAAACAAATCTAAGTAGAAATGTGATGTGTGATTAGACACAATGCTCAAGAAGTTGAATTTAACGTTAATAAAGTTTGAAGATTTTTAGTAAATCAAGTGTTTTTTTAAAAGAATGTATAATGGTAATGGGAAGTAGATTGATAGTTTTGAGCATGTGTCCAGCTATAAGACAAATTATGGAAAGTTTAATATGACATTAATTGGCTTGCCTTAAAAGTGAGGTAAAACCACTCATATATACATGAATAACATATAAGCTACACATGAAATATGCTAAGCATACAATACAAGTCCTTGAACTAGACTACATATACTAAGTTTGTCTAATATCCCCCATAAGTGGAAAGGGGGAGGCATGAGCCCAAGCTTGTGATGCAAAAACCCAAATGCTAGCGAGGGAGACCTTTCAATAAATATCTACAACCTGGAGTTGGTTGGGATAAATTTTGTGTGAAGCTTCCTAGATAAAACAAGTTCACGAACAAAGTGATAGTTCATGTTAATTTGTTTCGCCATTTATGAGAGACATGATTCTAAGAGGGGAACAAGGCACTATTATTGTTAGAAAGTAGTGTTGGACGTCCCAGGGAAGATGTAACTCACGCAATGAGTAATCCAAATTATTTCTTTAGCCGCATTTGCCATGACATGATAATCAGAATCACAGCTCGAGTGAGAAACTGTCAGAAGTTTCTTAGCACTCTAGGAAACAAGGTTCCTACCCAAAAAGATAGAATATTCATATGTTGAACGATGGGTCTCAATATCCAGGGTCTAGTTAGCGTCCAAGTAGCCAAGAATAAGGGTATTAGGACACCTACAGAATGTAAGACCAAATGCCAATGTACCTTTGACATACTGAAGGATTTGTTTATTTTGTTTAAAGTGTTTAACAATTGGATGTTACATGTAGTGACAAACTTGGTTTACAACATAAAAGACTTCTCGTCTCGTAATCGTTAAATATTGAAAAGCACCCACAAAAAATCGATAAGAGTGTCGAATTATAGTGTGGGTCATCTGTAAACGAAAAAATCTCGTTGGGGGAGAGCGGGGTGTGAACTGGTTTGGAGCAAGTCATTGTGGCCCGATCAAGGATATCTAAAGCACACTCGTATTGACTTAAGAATAGACCATCGTTAGTGCAGACGACCTCAAGTCCAAGAAAGTAGCTTCATTTCCTAAGATCTTTGATTGCAAATTGTTGATGTAAAGTTTTGATAAAGGCATTCGTGACATCTTCCTGGTTACCTACGAGGATTAAATCATTTGAATAAACCAAGAGGTGTATAATACATGCATCACGTTTGAAAATAAATAACGACATGTCTACTCGACTACATGTGAACCCATTGTTCAATAAAAACACACTTGAGTGATGGAACGACACATGCGGGACTTGCTTGAGCCCATATAACGCTTTATTTAACCAACCCACATGGTTTCAAAAGCGAGAATCAACAAATCCTGGTCATCATTCCATTTACTAAAGTTTATTTATGTGGTAATGAAGGAATGCATTGTTGACATCAAGTTGATGTAAGTTCCATTAGTTGATCACGGCTATGGATAGAACAACTTAAATAAATTGAGCCTTTAACCACCAAACTAAATGTGTGTGAGTAGTCAAGGATGGGTATTTGGCTAAAGCCTTGATCTATGAGACGAGCCTTGTGTCGATTAGTGGTCCCATCAGATCGATTTTTTATTCTAAACAATGATTTGGAACCAACAATCTTGTGATTCCTTGGAAAGCTTAATATGACAATAATTGGCTTGCCTGAAAGCGCGGGAAAGCCACCCATATATACATGAATAATAAACAAGCTACACACATCAAGAATGCGAAACATACAATGCAAGTCGTTGTACTAAACTACATATAATAAGTTTATCTAATACAAATGAATGGTTAGAGGAACGGATCTTGTGATTTGAGTGTTAAAAGAAATGATAATGTATTGTGGGACATTATGTTAATAAAGAAGTTATTGTTTGAAGAGTAAGGGATCTAAGGTTAAGGAAACATTAACTGTAGTTGATGGTGCATGGTGTTTATGGGAGTTATAATATGCTATTTTCAAATGTGTTAGGCTAAAATACATGTTATGGTTTCGAAAAAGCATGTAGTGGTTATTGATTCTAAATTTATATGTATGATTGGTTTGTTAAAGTGCCACTGTTATTAGTTGTTTGCGTATGTGAGTATACTTGTTTATTTGTGTGGGTGTGTTGGATTTTGGACATTGTTGTGTGGACCTGCTGAGTGTGATTAGGGATATTTTTTAGTGCTCCAACCGATATAATATGTTTGACTTCCAGACTCTCCATTATTTGTTCATCAATACTTAGAACCCTTGTATTATATGATTGACTTGGTAGTCTTGACCATCATGTGTATCTATAAGATAAACTTCTCCCTGTGTTCATATTCAACTCATGATAAGGTGGTCATATGACATGGGGTTGAGTATGAAATCCACAACTAACTCCTTGTTTAAGGGAATACCAAGCTTCTTAAGGTGATTAACATAACTCTTAAGCTTTAAGACATTCAATGTTACCTGAGAACCATCTTCTTTTATACATGAAAGGAACATTTTCATAATTTGAAAGTACTCATTACGAGCTTGTTGTTAGAACATTTCCTTCAACTTCTAAATCATGTCATAGGATACAAGGTCATGTAATGAATCTCTTTGATATTCCATCATCGTAGCTACCAATACAAGGCATGGTACACAAGATGAGTCATCTAAGACATCCCTTATTTCCTGGAGGTATTAGCAGCTAGTTCATTACGAAATAGAGATTCAAGCACATAATGCTTCTTGTTTGATTTGGAACATTTCTCAAGTTACAGGACCAATCAAGAAAGTTTGCGCCAAGGAGTTTTTTTTGTCTATAATGGATCATAGAGAGTTAGAGTTTGTGGGAGTATTACATTTAAAAACAAAGCATAAAGCTTTATTATTTCCATAAAAACACTTTAATAATTGAAAAACATTCAATTTACTCATAAAAATTGATTACGTAAAACTAGGATGCATATTTGAACATATTCGTGTGAGGACCGAGCAAGATACACGAATAAGATTATTTTGGCAAATAACGGTTACCACATGTATCAATTATATATCTCCTAGACCTTTGGGAGCATTAAGTGCTTGTATAGGATGAAACATTTTAATCCCGTCTATGTCTACTCTCCTATGTGCTTGGTTAGAGCACTTTCTATGACACCCTACATAAATCTCACATCGGTCGTGAACAGTAGAGATTCCTGGTTCATAAGTAATGACTGGTCTCTAATACCACCAACGCGTTTTGGGCGAATTGGCTGTGGATAAGAGAAGAACTTCACAGTTAAACGTGCTCATGTGGCAACGATCCAGAGATGCGTGACCTCCGAGGAAGTTTTCACCCGGGTAACTAAAAGCAAATCCATGAGCTCCTCATGGGCAAAAAGGACAATATTGGTGGTATGAGTGGCCGGGTGTTACGAAAAATGTGACATTCGGTAATTTTCCATTATCAAACTCCGTTAGTTCTGTTAGGTATTGCATACACGTGTCGTGAGCACACACTAGTGGTAGTTGAACGTTGGTGACTTAATAATAATTAACTTTGGTTAACAAATGATTACCTAATTAATAATTTTGGTTATTAGTATGTGGTTATGTGATTCATGAATTTTAAATATTTATTTATGGTTTTTCTCATTTTACAACATGATGATTTTTGAGACATGATTTGTGTGAATTGTTGCTAATTGGAATGTATAATTATTATTGTGATTAATAATAATCCATGTTTTCTAGCTAAAATTATTTAAAAAGTGTTAAAAAGATTAGTTTTTATAAAGTTTAAACAATGAGGGTTTATTTGGTAATTAATCCTAAACTTTATATTACCAAAAGCCCATCCCTAGCCCCCATTACCCTTGTTGCGGCCGAGAACCCCTTTCCCCACCCTTATTCTTGCGATTTCAAGCTTCTAACATCAAGAACATTCGATTTTGATTAGCCTTGATCGTTCCAACATTGTAGCAAGCATAATCATTGATCATTACACGATTTAAGTTGAGTTTTAATAGCTTTTTCATGGTTTTTTATTCAAGAACAATCTTAGTTCAATTAACATTGAAGAAGTTGACATTGATATGATTTAATGATGATATGATGTTAGTTGTATTGTATTTTTGCTAGTTTACGTAGATTATGCAAGAAATTCATGGAATTGACGTGTTGTACATACATTACTATAAGTAGAAACTTTTGTGCATGAGAATTGGGGATTTGATGAATTATGAATGTTTAGTGTGCTTAGGTGGTTCCTATGAACTAGATTAGACATAATGTTGTTTTAATACCCCGTACTACTAGGTTAGCGTCACAACCTTGAATCCATTGCCAAATTACATATTATATTACGTTAAGTTTTCTTTTTATAGAAAACTTTAAATAATAATAATAATAATAATAATAAGTCCAAGCCCAAATTATTTGGATTAATATTTAACTAACCATTAATTAGATAAAAAAAAAAAAAATTTACGATCACCCAAATAAATAAATTATAAATTTCAATTCCTTATCTCAACACTAACAAACTTTCACCGACTTCCGGTAGATCACGATTTAAATCTTTGATACCACACCCCACGATCCCCACTCATCCTCATTATCAATCTCTTCCCACCGAAGCCCAATCTCTCCCTCACTGCGGCTCTCTCTCCGGCGACTACACTACCCCCGGCAGTTCACCCACCGCGTATCATCTACCTTCGCCAATCTATTCGACTTTGGCGACTGACACATCTCCGGCGACCGCGGAACGACCATTGAAACAACCACGTTAACAACCCCATTCAGTATGATTCGTCTCATTCTTTACTCATGTTTCTTACGTACGGTTTCGAATTTCAGGCTACGGTTTTACATACGATTTCATGTATGTGCGAAATCATGGGTTGTATAGTTGGGCTTTTTCGTGATTAAGTAATGCGACTATTGTGGGTGCTATGGTTCGATGGGTGTGCGCGTATATCTTTATATGTACGGCTGTGTGTTGTGTGAATGTTAGGATGATTGAGTTTTCTGTTCGGGGGTGGGGTACATGGAATTACTATCTGTGTGTGTGCTGATTAAAATTGTGGATGTGGGGTTGTTTGTGTGAATTATTTTGATCATATGTGCATGAATTGTATGTGGGATCTGTACATCGAATTCATGTATATATATATATATATATGAGGGTTGATTCATGGGTTAATATGGAGTTAGGTGGGTGTTAACTCATATATGTGGCAACACGTGGGGTCATGCTTGTAGATGTCAGGTCATCATGTATATGGTTGAATGGTAATTCATATATGGGTGTTTGTTTATAATATATATATAATATATGTGGAGGTATGATACAATATATTATGCGTGGGTGTTAAAGGTTGTGTAAACTACATGGGTATAAATTCATATATGTATATTATCATAACTGTATGACGTATGGTTATTATGCGGTAAGATAAATGAGTTATATATTATGTAACGTATAGCGTTTTATTATATATAGTCTCACAATTAAAATACATGACGAGAACCTTTAGACATAATCCGGTATTAGTGAGGATAATTGGGTTTTACACATTTGAGGTGAATGGTTTATGAGTGTGCTTGTTTGTGAATGGGAAATCAATCTATAGCCGCATTGTAGCCGAGCCGCGAATGCGAAACCCTATGATTTTATTATTGATATTTAATATTAATTAACTATTAAACGTGTGTTCAGGTTATTTGGAAACCTAATCGCCTGTGTTTATTTTATCTGTTGCTGTGCATTTAAGGTGAGTTTACTGCCCGCTTTCATTGTACTCTTTTTGGGGAAAGAAACATGTTCTTTCTAAATATTCTTTCGTTAGATCAGTATTACTGTATTATCACCTGTTTACTAGTGTTGTACCAATTTAAGTCCTCACTTTCGAACCGTTAATTTATGTACTTTAGCGAGGTAATTCTGAGTAAATCTACTGGGTTTGACAAACCCCACCCGGGCTAGTCGCGCTAGCACGACTGCATGTCAAACGGGTGTTTAATTGACCTAATTTCTGTTGCTGTGGTCTGGTAACCACAGCCGAGGCATTCATTACTTGTCAGCTTCGGTTGCGAACTTCATACACTATGTAACTTGCTATGTAGACTAGCTATCTACTTGATATACGTTGTTTACTGGATCTGTTTGCTGACTTTACTACTGTTTACTAAAACCTGTGAACTCACCAACCCTGTGTTTACACTTTAGCATGTTTCTTTCAGGTTCTTAAGGTACACACGGTTAGGAGCATCTCATCACTTCATGCATATCTGAATTATTGAAACAGTCAAACGGTGTTTTCTGCAAATACAATTATTTGGGTTGCGAGTGTTTTGCGCTATTTGAATTTATATACGTTTAACTGATTTCGCTTCCGCAACGTTTTCTTAAACTTATTATCAAATTATATTTTGACATTGTCTGACAATTATAAATTCTATGTTTTGTCATTAATGTGTCGTTTGGTGTAACTATCGGCTGAGATCCTGGTATGTCACGCGCCTAACGGTAAAACCCCGTTTGTGGAAGTTAAGGGTGTGACAGTTGTTATCCATGATTGAATTTGATGAAAGATTGGTTTTTGGGTGTTACTTTCCCGAAATGGAAACTTTATTGATTTGAATCTTTGGATATTGTGAATTGGGCATGTATATTATGTTAGGATCATGCTAGAAGGCTTTTTGATGATGTCCAATGCGTTAGAATGTGTTAATTGGGTCTTTTGTATGCTTGGTGAATTATTTGGGAAATCTAGGTTTAGGAAATATCATGTTTGAGAGTATAGTAGGTCATAGTTGCATATGTTAATTGGTATGAGTTATATTGGGAAATATGATAATGAATATCATACACGCATGTGAATTTGAGGCCCCTATTTTGTAGGATTGGCAGGGTTTAGGATGTGAAGTCATGTGTGGCTTCACATGACATGTTGTGTGTGATTTAACTAAATATATGATTTGTTAGTTGTGATGTAATTATATTTATGTTGAGCATCATGTTTTGTTGAGATTTGCATGTGTTGTATGATAAGCTATGTTGGTATGATGATATTGATGGAACTTAAGATTCATAATGTGACATACATGAATTGCTTGTATAATAATCATGAGAAACAAGATTTCAATTAACAAGTCACCAACGGGTCAAACAGGTTAACTAGGTCAAATGTGTCATTGTGTTTCCAAAACCCTTGGGTCAATGTGTTGTTTGAGCACTTAGGGTTGTCATGCTTTCTTGTTGCAAGTACTTATGTACTCACATATTTTAGGTAAGCTTTGAAGGGTTGTCTTTCCACACAAAGTTAGCTTCGTGTATATTGTTCGTTTGCGCACCAGGTGAGTTCATGCCTCACTTTTTATAAACTCTCTTTTTGGAGGAGATAGCATACATTTTACAAATGCTTTACTATTATGAGATGTGCATAGTGTAACCTAGTGCTATATACCATTGAAAGTCCTTACACTTTCGAATCATGAATTAAGGAAACAAGCGGGAAATCTTAGGTAGTACTACTGGGTCTGACAAACCCCACCCGTACGACTGGAGGTCAAGCGGGTGCAATATTGTCATAAACAACTAACATTGTCATGATTTGGTATGTCGTGACAGAAGGCAAACATACGAACACAGTCAGCTTCGATCGCGAAATCACTATGGTTATTACTAGTGAAATTAGACTAGCTATGTATTTTAATGCACTTGCTTATATTTTACAATTGATATTGTTATGTTAAACGCAAACTCTTGAACTCACCAACCGTCATGTTGACATTTTTAGTATGCTTTTCTCAGGTCTTTATTAGCAGCTGTCTTTAGGAGCTTTCACGGGTCGAGCATGCTTTTAAAACACTCATCTATTTACATTGGGTTTTACTTGCACTTATTCAAACAAAAGTTTGGGCGCATGTCTTGCGCATTTACATTTGGTACTTTAAGTTTGAATGTTTACTAAACTCTTCAGCAAAATTTTGAAGTTTTAAACTCTGGGTTTGTTTTAAATGTTACATATAGACTCGTACTGAGTAGCTAATGACTTAGATTCTGATTTGTTCACTCGTCTCGTGATAGAACCCCGCACGTGGATTTTGAGGGTGTGACACCTTCCCCATTATTCAAGTCATTGGTTATCTTTTTCTTGAAATGTATGAGTGAACTGGGCTAATACTTTTGGGATCCACCTTGTCATGACACAGGTAGGCCCAAGTATATGATTAAAGCTTAAATACGTAAGGTTTTGTATATACCTTTCCAAGTGTTTTAAAAACGGTAGCATGACTATTGCTTTCGTATAAGGTTTTTGTGTTGGATGTTTGAAGAATAAAATTTTATAAAAACTGATTTTGATGGATAATACGTTTCAATGTCTAACATTAATAAGCTTGTCATATACTTGTTCCATCTTAAGTCTATTTATACACTTATCATAAACATGCTCCATCTTTAGTCTATTAATACGCTTGCCGTAAATGCATTCCATCTGTCATAAGCGTTGGTGAACAAATGCCTGCAGGGGTGGACCTACAGGAGGGTACGGGGGGTCTGTTGACCCTCCGGACGGCTAAAGATCCATTTGATTATCTTCAGTAAATCATTAAACTAAGAAGAGAAAAGTAAAGATCTTTAAAGTTTTTATGGTTAGTGAGTGGCGGTCCAACGAATGTCGAACGTCTGTCCGGTAGGCTACCGGATTTGTGAAGAATTTGAAATAGAGAAGAAAATAGAAGAAGAAACGATCAGAAAATATCGAATAGTTTATTATTATTGGGTTCAATACCTATGTAACCATTGTGGGCTTTTTCTAGCAAAATAAGCATTTTGGCCAAATTGAATACATAAAACCTAATTTTTTAATTATTCTTTTTTATTCTCAAGAAAAATCTTTTGTGGTTCTGTGATTGCCGTTAAGAAGTCAAGCATTGTGTTGATATTGACAATCTTTTAATCTTTTGAGTATTACATCGTGGTCCACTACCATCTTTCAATTTTCATCATGAAGTAAATTTTATTTTCTTCTACAATTACTTTTTATTTAATTAAAATTAAAGAGTAATGCAGTTTTTTTTGGGTCTTTGTGAATAGGAGAACTTGCAAAGAAAATGATTGAGATGAAATATAATCTATAAAATATAATAAAAGAAGGTTTTTCTTTGCCACTTGTCATACTCTTAAATAATTTTTTTGACACATGTCATTCATTTAGACATTATAAATTTATTTTCCCTCCAAAAAATTATTATAGTAATTTAAACATTCAAACTAATTTCTCTCTCTTAATAAAAACTAAATTTATTAATTGATACATTTTTCTCTCACATCTAGATTTATTAAAATCAAGCTATGTTTTTAAAAATAAACTTTATTAAAAAAATTAAAAATCATATCTTTTTATTAAAATAGAAAAAATAAAAAAAAAATTTTATATAATATAAAATTTTCTAAAACAGTAAACCTTTTTGAAACATAATATTTAAAATCGCTCCTTTTTTAAAAAAAATTATAACCTTTTTGATACAAACCTTTCGTTTTAAAAATCATATCTTTTTATTCATATGTAATTATAATCATATTTTATCTTCAAACATAATTTTATAATTCAAAAATTTTTATTATTAATTATTTAGTATTTTATTTATTCAACCCGTGTAATACACGTGGTACTAACCTAGTATTACATACACTAAAAGAAATGCCACTAATAGCGGCTACATTATTAGCGGCGATAAAGGCATTATTGGCGACACTAATTAGCGGCGACACTATTAGCGGCGACATGTCGCCGCTATTGATAAACGATCTGTTTCCAACTTATTCAATTAGATCTGGCCGTTGATCGTGCAGAGATCTAACGATCTCAAATTTATCGTTGAAATATCGACTAATAGAGTTGATTTGGCGTTAACTGTAGCAACCGCTACCATTAAAATATCTTTTTCCGCGATAAATTTTATCAAGACAAATTTGCACAACCAGATGGATGATTTTTTTCTTACTGATTTGGTGTTGTGTTATGTTGGTTGAGAAAGATATATTTGTAGGTGTTGAAAATGAAGCAATTTTACAACGTTTTCAGGCTATGTGACCTCGAAGATTACAACTACCAGCTAATACAAGTAGTAAAAAAATAATTTGTGTATATTAATGATAGTAAGACATTTTTATTATGACCCTACAAGTTAAAATTTCTGATTTTGTCACTGAATGCTGTACAGACTTACATAATTGAACAAATGCATTTATAGGCTTACAAGATGCCGAAACTAATCAACTCAAATTTCTAATCTTTTCTTATATTGAGTTAGTGTTTGAGTTTGGGCTGCATCACTCTTTGGGCTTCAGCAATTAAACAGAAAAACTAAGGGCTTGAGTTTGGTCCCTTTTTTTCTTCTAGTGTGAGAAGCTGAAAACAAAACGATGTCATGTAGGTATGAAGTTTGAACTACCGACGACATCGGTATAGGTAATTTCAAGATTTCCTGTGACATATTGTCGTTATAGGGTTTCTTTTTAAAGTATTTTAATTCAGTAAAACCAAAGATGTCTCGTCTTGTGCTAACGAATTTGACCCCTAAATTAGTAATTGGCCTCGTTTCTACTCATTCTCTTTACCAACTCACTTGTCTTTCTTTCTGCAATCTAGAAGACGATTTTGACTCCTCTTTGAAGGATTTTTCACCCTATTCATGTTTTTGGAGCGAAGATTTAAATAGTTTTGACATTTTACCCTTTCCCTTTGTTTTTTAAATGGTTCTTCATGTTACTAACATTGGTTTATATAACTACTAGGTTAGATTACCGTGTATTACACGTGATAAATAATGAAAAAAAATACAATAAATAAATCTATACTTATTAATAAAACAATAACTTTAGTGCCACGTGTCATTCTCTTAAGCCTCTACTTTTTTCAATTCCCGCCTAAATATGTATCTGTTCTTACTGTTAGTCTAGGTTCATTTGACTAAAAGTCAACTTCTGTTACAAGAGATATTTAGGGCAATTTTGAAAATTTAACCTTAAATTAGAGCACGTCTTTTTTTGAAAATTAAATCATACCCGATAATTTTTCTTTTATTCAAATAATTAATAAAAAAAACTATAGAAATCTTTCTACTCTAATAAAATAGTATCTTGGGGTGACAAATGAAATCACCACATTCATCCTCACCAAAATTTTACCGCTTTTCTCTCCGATTAAATAATTAACTTAATTACGAATTATATTATTTAACTTTTTTTAGAATAAAAATAGTTTTTTAATAAATTAAAAAAAGATCTTCTTATTTATGTTATTTCTAAAAAATAATTTTTATAAAAAAAGGAATTTTATAAATCATTAAACTTTTTTAAAATTAGTGCTTTTAAAAAGTAAATTTTTATAAACAAAAAATAATTTATTAAAGAAAATATTTATTTTTTTTTGAAAAAAAAAGTTTTATAACAAAAGTTTAAAAAGTTGATATAATTATTTTATTACATATTATATTACTCATACGTAATTTCAATCAAATTTTACCGTAAAATGTCATTTTATATTAATAAATTTTTATTATATTTAATATTTTTTGTTCAACCCGTGTAATACACGGGTTTACTAAAACTAGTATATTATATGAAAACAACTTATTATTTAAGTATAGAGATCTACAATTAAAAGAATTATTTTTAGATTTTATGATGCAAGATAGAGTTAATTACATAAATGGTCCCTGTGGTTTATCGAAAATAACAGATTTGGGTACTAAGGATTTTTTATAACAGGTTGGGGTATTGTGTTTTCAATTTGTAACGAGTTAAGGTATTAACACTAACAGGCGTTAACTTTTCCGTTAAATCTAAGGGCATTTTTGTCTTTTCACTTTACAAGGACTATTAATATAAATAGAGGGGCTGGTTGTGTCATTTAGTATAAATAAAAGATTATTTGTGTAACTTAATATATATATATATATACACACACATACATACATACACACACATATACATATACTTTCACCTTCAGTTCTAGAATAATTTCACCACCACTAGGGGTGTAAGCGAACCAAGCCGGCTCGAGAGCTACTCGAGATCGACTCGGTAAAAAGCTCGATCGAGCCGAGCCTAAGCGAGCTCGAGCCCGATCTCTAGCCTGAAATATTACTCGATGATTAATCGAGCCCGAGCCTGAGCCTTTCATTCAAAGATCGTTTAGGCTCGCGAGCCTTAACGAGCCTAGTTGGATTTTTATATATATATATATATATATATATTATATGTAAAATATTATTTCCCCTTGCTAATTAGTAATTACTACCGTTAAAAAAATAAAACCCTAAATTGCTTCAAATTCCCTCTACTCCACAGACCACAATTCCAAATCAATGAATCAAGATTTCATCCTTCATCTTCCCGTCAGCCTCCTGTCCTCCCGTCGGCGACTCGACAGCCTCATCCTCCCGTCGACGGTCGCCAATTTTCAGCCTCGTCTTCCCCGTCTCCCTCCCTTCGGCAGTTGGCACCCCCAAGCAGCCTCATCTTCCTCATTGTTCAGCCTCGTCTTCCTGATTTTTCAGCCTCGTCTTCCTCGTCTTCCTTGTCTTCCCCCCTCTGTATTCTGCAAATCGACCTAAAACTCGAGCTCGAGCCGAGCTTTGGCTCTTTAGTTGGGTTTTATGCAAACTAAACCGAGCCTATACGAGCCGAGCTCGAGCTTTAGTTTCACTACTCGAGCCGAGCTCGATCCACGAATAACAGGCTCGAACGAGCTCGAGCTCGAGCTTTAAGAAAAATCCATCGAGCCCAGCTCGAGTACTATAAGGCTCAGGCTCGGCTCGGCTTGTTTACACCCCTAACCACCACCATGGCCGCCCACCACCAGCACCACCAGCACCAACCACCACTGGCCACCATCGTCCACCACTGGCCACCACCGTCATCATCTTCAGCTCTTTAAATGAAACAACAATTGCACCACAACGCCATATTCATCTTCACCACCATCGACAACCGACCGTGCAACCAACCACCACCATCGCTGCTTCATCTCCATCGAACGGCCATTGATGCTAGTTCTAAGCTTGGGTTCAAATTTCTATTTATGAGCTCTAAAATCAAGTATCCCCAATTTAGGTTTTAGGGTTTTGAGAAAGTTTTAGGTTTAATTTAGAGAAGCTGACTATGAAAGCGGTAGCCGGCGATGGTTGGTGGCGCAGGCGATGGTGGGTGGCGCCGGTGGTGGCGATGGCGGAGTTGGGAAGGGGGAAAGGGTGGCAGACAAATGGTTTTGGTGGTGGACAGACGTTTGGAAGACAAGGGATGATAATGATGACGATGATATTACGATGGTGGTGATGATGCCATGATGGTGATGCTGTGATGGGGGTGATGATATGGTGATGGTGGGTAGATGGTAGTGATGGTGGTGATGTTGGGTATATAATATTACATTAATGGTCCCTGAATAAAAGAAACATACATAATTATAAAAGTAGTCCCTCCAAGGGCATTTTAGTTAATTTCTTTAAAGTTAACAGAAAAACTAACGCCTGTTACTCTTAATACCTTAACTCGTTACAAAATTTAAAACACAATACCCCAAACTGTTACAAAAAACACTTAGTACCCAAACCTGTTATTTTAGATAAACCACAAGGACCATTTATGTAATTAACTCTTCAAAATATCAATCTAAATCATACGTTTATTATTGATTTAAGAAAAAAAAATACAATTAATAGTTTTTTTAATTAGGATGATATTAATCAAAATATTAAATAATGATGGAAAATAAATCTATATATAATACTAAAATAGTAACTACGGGGGACATTTGGCACATTTCTAGGCCTCCTAAGTTTATTTTTTCCGCATCTCTCTCATCTTAAATAATTACCTAAACAAAAAAAATTAAATTACAAATAATTTTTTAATAAATTAGGAAATATATCTTTTTATTAATGTTATTTCTATAAAATTTTTCTACTTTAATAAAAGAATAACTAAGAGAGAAACATGACATTATCACATTCTTACTCACTTAAATTTTCCCACTAATTTCTACTATTAAATAATTACATAAATTACTAATAATATTATTTTATTTTATTTAGATTAAAAATAGTTTTTTAATAAATTAAAAAAAAGATCTATTTATTAATATTACTTTCAGAGAAATAAATTTCTATAACATAAGAAATTTTTTAGAACATTAAAATTTTTTAAAAATACGAAATATTTTAAAATTTATATTTATAAAAAGAAATTTTTATAAACTAAAATAATTAAAATTTGAATCTATATAAGGAAATTTAAAAAATATATTTTTTAAAACGGTTTATTTTGAAATAAAATGTTTTAAAAAAAAAATAAAACAGTTTAAAAACAACAATTTAAAGAGTTGATATCATTATTTTATTATTTATAGTTTTCACTTATACGTAATTTTAATCATATCTTATTTTAGAATATCGTTTAATAATTAATAAAAATTTAAATTTATTTAATATTTAATTTTTTCAATCTGTGTAATACACGGGTTTACTAAAGCTAGTTTATTATGATATTGAATTATAAAAAATAATTTAAATGCTTGGGAGAATGTTTAGGCAAAAAAGTTTACGGATGGGCTCTAGAGTTATGCCATGTTTATTATATATATATATATATATATATATATATATATATATATATATATATATATATATATATATATTAAGTAGTAAAGAATGTGTGTGTGTGGCGTATAAAATTGCTTTAACATAAATAAAAGATACTTATATGGTAACAGTTTATAATATTTTAAAAAATAAAAAATTAACATATCTAAATTTTATGAATTATAATGTATTTTAAATAATATATTAAAAGAAGAAAGTTATTGATCAATCAGAAGTTATTATACATTTGATGATTAGAACTTAAAATCATAATAAATTTGGAAATGTTTAAAAGGTATTAATCAATTACAAGTTTAAAAAAAGTAAATTAAAATATATAATTTCAAAAATATTTAGACGTGAAACAAAAATATAAAGACTCTAAAATGATGACAAGTGACAAATTAAAACATTTGTTTATTATAATTGATAGATTTTAGGTTTCAAGTTTCACTAATATCGGTGGCGTATTTGAAGGCCTTCGAATAAATTTAAAGGTAAATTTATGATATTAATTCATGTTTGTATGTCATGCATGTATATGTGATTTCAATCATTTGTTTGTTAAACAATTTGTTATACAAAATACAGTTTTATTTTGTAAGCTATATATATTTTATACTAGCTTTAATAAACCCGTGTATTATAAGGTTTGAATAAAAAATATTAAATAAAATAAAATTTTATAATTTATAAATCGATATTATAAATAAGATATGATTGAAATCTTTATTATAATAAATAAAATAAAAGTTTTATTTCAACACAAAACGTTTTAAAAAATATCATACTTAAAAACTTTTTTATTGTACCTATTAATTTTAATTATTAATAAAGATTTACATATTATATATTTATGACGTATTACATAGTTTTTCTAATACAAATTCTAGAAAATATTATATATAGTCATTTTTTAAAAATGTTTTATGAAATGAATGAAAGAAATGTTCTATTTATAAAAATGTTTTATGAACAGATCTAATGTTTTATAAAATAAAAAACATTTTATAAAAAACTGTAAAAACCATTATTATTTAATAAAGAGAGAGACGATAAACAAAAAATTATTAAAACACTCTATTTGTAGGATAGAGACGAAAAAGATTAAAAAGACACAAAAAGAATGATACGTGTCCTTAAGAGATTATCATATAATTCAAATTGTTTTACTATAAAATATTATAACTATATGATACTAGAACTAAAATATTATAATGTGCTTAAATAGAAAAGTTTATTTGTACTTGAGCCATCATTGATTAGGACCATGGTCCATGGTCCATGGATATGGTCTCGTTAATTCGTTATACTTTAGTTTAAACGTGACTCACGGGCCCTATTAGTTCCTACTTCCCAAAGTTTTACCATCTTGTACACTCAAAACTTGAAGAGAGGTCTTGGAGAGATAGTTCATGATTACTATCCAGGCATATCAATTCTCGTATTACGCATAGACGATAAAATAGTGTATTCTTTAATTCTTCAACTAAATGATTATAGGTTAACCAATAATATTTAGCCCAAATGGTTAAATTAAGCTACGCAAGACATATAGATATGAGAAGGTTTTATATTCAAGTTTTACTCAGAACAAAAATGCTCTGGATTGAGCCAGATGATTTTTTTTCTAGTTGTGGGTTTACTCCTAAGTAGGTTGGGGTGCGGTTAAGCTACCCAAGACAGATGATTCTTTTTCTAGTTGTGTGTTTACTCCTAAGTAACGTTACAACTGAAAATTAGATATGTGAGTGCGATTAAAATAAAACCTATCATACAAAGCATAATAGTATATTTGCCGTTCAAAATAAATGAATATAGGTTCTCGAAGTCATACACAATGCATTGTGCATTATAATTTTAAAAGTAAACTATGTGTAGAGTAAAAAAGCATGCGCGACGATTAAAAAAATCAATTATACACAATCAAACTATCAAATCTTAATGCGAGTACAATAATTGTAAAAGAATACCTAAAATTAGTTAATTTCAACATTTTAATAAGATTTTACACTTAAAAGTGAAGCTTATAACAAAATAACTACGTTTAAACTACATGCATTCGTTTATGTGGTGAAAACTCTCTATCCGTGCTGATATTTCCCTTTCGTGTAGTGAACAAATTTTTTTTATCAAACATAATTTAAATTGTGTTCGTTTCTTGAAAAAATATGGTTGCTATATCATTATAAATCTTGTTACTGTAATAAAAAAGTAACTAAAAAGCACACATAGCAACATCACATTATTTCTCACCAATATTTTTCCGCTTCTCTTTTTTAATAAATAATTATCTTAATTACTAATAATATTATTTAATAATTTTTAGATTAAAAATAGTCTTTTAATAAATTAAGAAAGAGATCTTTTTATTAATGTTATTTCTAAAAAACAAATTTTTATAAAATAAGAAATTTTTCTAAAACAAGAAATTTTTCTAAAACATCAAACTTTTTTAAAAATATGAAATATTTTAAAATTGATATTTTTAAAAAATAGTTTCTTTATAAACTAAAAATAATTAAACTGAGAGTTATAATTAGAAAATTTTTAACAAATGACATTTTTAAATGATTTGTTTTATAACAAAATGCTTATTTTCTTTTTGGAAAAAAGATTTAAAAAAATTTTGAAAAGCTGATATAATTGTTTTATTACTTATAATACTTCTTCATGTGCAATTTCTACCATATCTTAGAATATCATTTTAAATAAATAAAATTTTATTATATTAATATTTAATTTATTCAATTCGTGTAATACACGGGTTTACTAAAGATAGTTGTTTAAATATTAAAGCTGGTGGCAATGTATCGGATCAAACTTGTAGTAGATAAGATTCTAAGTATCCCCTCATGTTGTTACAACAATAAAAGGTCAAAGAATCCTAGTACACTCTCATTTAATCAACTCATGGGGTATTTTCAATCCTATGAGACTCGATTCAATTGTTGTGTGGGCATTGTTGAAGAAGAATAGTCACTCTAAGTTAAGGAAGAAGAAAGCTCTCCTCCATTTAAAGGATGAGGGAAGAGGTCCATTCATTTAGAGTTGTCACAGGCCAACAAAACCAAAGTTACAATTGTAATACATTTGAACATATCAAATTTGAGTGTTGGTACGACTCACTGATTCAAGCATTCATAGGCAATGATGAACCACATCTAGAAAATGTTTGGTTCATTAACAATGATTGTTATCCGGTCAAAATGCAAGAAAAATCAAGGTGAAGATGGGTAATGAGAGAACCATACAAGTTGTAGGAGTAAATATTAGATTAGAAGTGTCAACCAGTGAATATAATGTTCTTAGGGGAGACGGAATGGAGCCTTGACAAAGTCTGAGAGATCCTGGGAAAAACTAGGGCCGGCCAGGAGTACCGCGCCCCCGATTCGCAAACTTACCGACCTAGTGAATTTTTATTGGAATGTTATTTTGATTTGTGTACTTGTAAAAGATGAGGGGTCAAAAGATGAAGTTATTGTGAGAAATTCAGAAGGAAAACATTTGAAGATTTTATATGATTTGATTTCTTTGTGTTGTTTATTTATTTAGATTTTATTGTTAGGATTTTAGGAAAGTGTTTAATTGTTTATCTATAGTATCTAATAAAATAATATTTTTTTGTCACTTGTCACTCTTTTAAACCATCATTTTAACACTTATCATTATTTTAAACAATCTCACTTCATTTTTCCTTTAAAAGAGTATTATAGTAATTTAAACACTCAAACTAATTTCTTTCTCTAATAAAAATCAATTTTATTGATTGATACATTTCTCTTTCTCATCTAGATTTTTTAAAATCAAACTACGTTTTTAAAATTAAACTACATTAAGGTAATCAAAACTCACATCTTTTTATTAACATAGAAATCATAAAAAATAAAATTTTTATATGATATGAAATTTTCTAAAACACTATACCTTTTTGAAACAAAATATTTTAAATCGGTTCTTTTTTATAAAATTATAAAAAATATGAAATTTTCTAAAAACAAAATTTTATTAAAATAACCAGAAATAATTAGTAACCAAGTTTTTAATAAACAAGTTTTTTACAAACAATAAATTTTTATAAAAAAAATCTTAACACGAATATTTAAAAATAAAACTATTTAGATAAGAGAGTTAAAAAAATAGTATAATTATTTTATTTTTTAAACTATTACATATATATAATTTTAATCACATCTTATATTAAAATATCGTACTATAACTTTTCGTGTTTATTACTAACTATAATCTGTTTAAGAAATGGGTTTCTAGCCTATCTATATATATGTATATCTATCTATCTATAACAAAAAAATCTAAAATAAAACATGACACAATTGTAAGTTTTACATACTAAATTTTTTATTTCTCTTTATTATTATTATTATTAATATTGAATACTAATAATATTACTCATACCATTTTCAAATTAAAAACTATATAAATTAATAAATTAAAACCTATTTTTTTAATTAAAATCTCACTTTTTAAAAACAAAAGTATATAAAATAAAGACTACAACAAATTTTTTTAAAATAAATTCATTTTTCTTAAGACAAAATATTTACAACCCATTTTTTTTATAAAATAAAAGTTTAAAAAAAATACATTATTGTTTATTTATTTAAAGTAGCTATTGATATGCAATTATAATCATATTTTATCTTCAAATATGGTTTTATATTTTATAAAATTTTATTACTAATTATTTATATTTTACTTATTCAACCCGTGTAATACACTAGGTACTAACCTAGTATGGTATATGAATATTGTGTTTTATGTAATAGCTTAGAAAGAAATTTATTAGTTATTTAAAAGGAAATCATTTGAATAGTTTACTTTTAAACTATTTCTTAATATTGATGATTTTGTATAAATCTTAAGAAAACTTTATAAACGTGAATATTTAGTTTTTAACTTATTTATATCATAATAAAGCCATTAGTTAATTAAATTTCAGATTCTAAGTTGCTCTTGTCGGTTTTACATTTTTAACGTGATTGGTTTGATTTTTAACGCGTTTTTAGGTTTGGTTGATTTTTGTCAAATTTTGGTCATAGATTAAATTTAAATACTTATTAAAATATTTAGGTTCTGGAGTTTTTAATATTTTGGGAATAAAGCCCTTTTTTATTAATTTTATTATTTTAGCATATTTAAATTTTATATTTTTGTTTACTAAGAAAATAAATTCTAAAAATTATAAATATTTTCTTTGATAAGAATACGTTCTGACACGAGAAGCAAAATAAAAAAATGGGCATTTAAGACCGGATTGACAAGTAAGTCCTAAAAATCTTAAGATAGCCAACATAAAACCGACCGGCTAGATGCAAGTCCTAAAACTTGTTAAATTCTATGTTTAAAAATGTTTCTCAGGCTAGTTATTCTCAAATAATTTTATTAGGAATATCATAATAAATGATTTTGCTGATTAGAGATGAAAGGTTTATGTCAAGTTGGGGTAACATGAAATTTTAATATTGTCTTGAGGCTAGATAAGTGTTCCACAGGATCTTTGATTGTCAGATCCATTGATTTCATATAATCAAAACTAAACATGATAAACATCACAACATATATATCATAGTAAAGACTAAAGATTGAGTTTAAAAGAATAAATATATTGACTATCAACTTAACTAATATTATTCTAAATACAACTAAAGATGTTAATAATTAATTTTAAGGGATATGATTCTATAATTGAAAATTCAAAAAAAGTTTAAGATATATATAGTTTAAATGTTCTCTATTTTTCAAATTTTTAAATTTTAAAAAGTATAAAAATACCAAAAAGATTTTATCTTTGTTTTGGTAAATCATTTAAAAAAATTTATAGTTTGTAATTAATTACATGATTGAATATTAAAAGGTTTAATTTGAAAATTATTTGAAATAAAAATAAAAATAAAAAATAGTAGTGTTGAGTTGTCGCACACATCAACTTCCACATGTGACTAGAAACCTGTCGTGCGATAGCATCAAAGTCTTTATAGAAGGCCTGAGGACATCTCGGATTTATTATGCTATCTCTGCCAACCTAGCCATCTATACCGAAGTTATTATTGATTTTTGGAACACTACTGCTAATAAGCAAGATGAGTAGGGAAATTAATGTATTGTAGCACTGTGAAAGACAGACAAGTGGTGATAACTTCTAAGATATTGAATCGAGTGTTACAACTTGAAGATCAAGAGAATGATCCAATCAAGATAGATGATGACATGGATAAAGATTACTTGGAAAGGATGGGGTATGAGCATAGATTTCCTTATTTGGAGAAGAAATACTTACCTATATTGTGGAAGTATTTATTTTATGTAGTAGTCCACTGTTTGAGTAATCTGAAGGTAGGAATGGATAGCCTGAGTCCCATCTTTGGTTCATTACTAGTTTCTCTTGTTGATGTTCTTCCATACAGTATTTCCAAATATCTATTTGTTGAGATGCAAAAGAATTTCTTAGCACCCGATGGAAATAAGTTTCTCATTTATCCCAAATTTATTCAGCTAGTGGTGAATTTCACTCAATCAGAAAGCTAATCTTGATACATCCACATACTTTGTCATGGTAATGAAGAAGGATGTATTTACACACATGTTAAGAGCTTGAGGAAATACATGTTCTTGTGATACTTTTGTGAAATTGGGAAGATTTTCTGATGAGCGGCAACAACAAACACAACAGCAACAACAAGAACAATTAGAGCAATCAAGGAAGCTGAGCCTATTGGTACTTCATCTCAAACTCCCGATGATGATCCAAGTAGATCATCTCAACAAAAGAATGGCCACTGAAGATGACATTGATGAGATGTTTGGAAAAAGTTCTGATTCTGAAACTACAAGTGATGAGATTGGGAATGTTCCATTTATTTTGCAAAAAATGCCAAAGAAACCTCCTTCTTCTAGTTCATCTAAACGGACTGTAGTTGAAGCTGATATTGATTACTTTCCAGAAGATTATCCTAACACCAAGAAAAAGGAGACTGTTTCTCCTAAGAAGGTGATTGGTGAAAAGAGAAGAGGTATTGGAAGAGGAAGAGGTGGTGGTGTTAGTTTCAGAAGACCAAGAACTCCCATGACTATTATGTCACCTAGTTGGGATATTCTTGTGTTTGCAAAAGAAACAGTATTGAGCCAATCTTAGAGTCAAAAAAATCCCGTTGATTATTACTGAAGCCATTGCAGTATCAGTTACTCAGACTCATCTTACGAGAGTTCCTACTTATTCCACACCTTCAAGGGATAAGGAAAAGATCTTAGAGTTTAATATTGAAACTTATGTCAACATTCAAACTAATCAGAGAAAGACTATTGGATCATTTTTTAAGCTCCTGAAGTCACTTCAGTTACATTAGAGCAAAGAGTTAAAGCTCTCGAAAGGGAAAGTTTATGCAAGTCAAAGATGTTTGAGATGATACAGTTTGATATTCATATCAAAGATGCAAAGATAAAGTCTCTCATTACAACATAGCAACCATGTCCTCGATTCAAACCGTCAATTTTCAAAACTTGCACCACCTGTCAATCGACGATTTTGTCACCTTGTCGAGCAAACAACAACCTTTCTTCCTAGATATGAATTACACCTTAGCTAGCTTTGATGTGAGCTATGGGCATAGGTCTCATCTTCAAAGAAACACAAAATCAAAAACAACAGAAGAATAGGAAAACAATACGAGAACATACAGAAAATTAACAGACAACCTATCTCAATTATGAATATTATGAACAAAACCATAAAAAATACAATAACTCTACACCTCTATTACACTAAAGACATGACTTTCTTCTTAGGCAAATACATAAAAGTTTAAAAAAAACACATACCATAAACAAATAAAAACTTTTCTAAAACATAACAATATACTCTAAATTAATAAGCCATACAAAATAAAATTGATCCATAAAAATCTACAGCCAATTCTCTTTATGAATTTGTCGCATTTTGGGCATTCGACTTTCACAAGTTCACAAATCTTTTTCTTTTATTTTCTGACTCACAGCCTAACCCTTTAACTTTAACTTTAAGAAGTTTGCGGATCAAAATTAATATTCCAACCATAAGTTGCTAAAATAGCATGATTTGTGATTCCTCTAACACTATAAATAGCATCCACTAATTTCTTCCGACAAATTAATTTAGGACTTAGATTAATAAGAATCAAATGTACATTGTTTATTTGATGAAAAGTATATAATAACCCTAAATAGATAAGAATCAAAGGTACATTGTTTATTTTATGAAAAGTATATAATAAACCCTAAATAGAAAACAAACGGAATTTAGCCATTTTCTTATTTTGTCAATGATATTGTATTTTAGGCAAATATAAAAGATTGTGCGTAATGGTGCCTTTAGAAAACGTTAAAGTTACTGATGTGGACACAGTTAAAGCTATAAAGCCACTACGTCTTATTTAAAGGAGAGCTTCAAACTTATTTTAGCCAAACCCTTAAGGGCGTTAAATTCATTTTTTTCTCATTTTTAACAATTTTAATTAAAAATGACTTTAAACCCATTACACTTGATTTAAAATAATTTTACTAAGTTCATATATGTCTAGTGGCATTTTAACTAAATAAACCGCAATGCTACTATGAAAGGCTTTCACATGAATTATCACGTGAGTATGCATTATTATTGGTTCATGTGTCTTGGAATATTAGAGCACGGTCTCACATTATGGCAAAAGTTAAGCATAGTGGTAAATATGTCTTTTTGTCGTACAACCTCCAGCTAGTTATATAAATGCTCGCATGTGGATATTCTTACGAGCACCAATAATAAGTCGAGAACAATAACTACGTAATAATCATGCAAATATATTGTTCTAATTATACTATATATTAAAAAACAACATGGTTGCTACAGTGATATTTAATGTTTCATGGTTTGATCATTGAATTTTTTTAATTTGCACGTAGCTCCCAGACCACTTTTTCCCCACTGTAAGTCTGTTCATTCATTACATTGAAGGACCAACAAAACCTAGGAGAAGCTAAGTGATCGTCGCATCAGCCAAAACTATCGCCACGTTTAGAGAGAGAGAGAAAGAGAGAGAAGGTGCTCTCCGGCCAACTCCTTTCCTACTTCATGCTCAGACCGGCTGAAAAGAAGAAAAACATGAAGATGAGAGTTGTGATGACACCGAATCTAGGTAGTTGTGTTCGTCGGTGGTGGTTAGCGATGGTATTAAGAACTAGGGAGAGAGACAGAGAGAGCGAGAGAAGGGGGTGATGGTAGACCGGTGGTGAATGAAGAGAGATAGATAGAAAGTTCGGGATGTGGTGGCAAGAAGCCGTGACGGTCAAGACTCATGGTGGCGGAGGTGGTGTTGGTGTTGGTGTCATGGTGGTGGTGGGCGGCGACGACGGTGTTATCGGGGTGGTGGTCGGTTGTACAAGCTGGTTGAACGGAAAGTGGAATAGTAGGGGAAGAGAAGATGGGGGCAGCTATTGTGGGGTCGTTGGCCGACGGTGTGATTTAAGAAACTACAATGGAGATGAAGAAAGGGAAGAGATGAAGTTGTTGAAGGGTGGTTTTCACAAGAATACAAGATGGTTACTTTTAGATTTGTATATTTTTATTGGGAATTAAATTTGTGGAGAGACCTTTATTGGAAACTTAAATACAAGTTTAAATTTTTCAATGATAGTTTTTTAACGGCAAATATACGATCCTGATTCAAATAATTGGTGTTATTTTTATCGGGCTCACCTATCCGTTTTACAACTGGAACTGCACCCCCAACTTTCTCAGAAGAAAACTCATTGATAAGAAAACCACTGGCTCAACTATAAGCATTTTGTTTAGAGTAGACTTCAATGATAGTTATCAATACTTAAAAGAATGGTTTCATATTTTTTTTCTCTTTTATTTTTAAAGCCTTAAAAGTTTGTTCATAAAGGCTTTTCTACTTTTAGTTGTACTACTATTCTTTTCTTATATTATTATTACTATTTTCTATTACAACTTTTACTTAGCTTTTTTGTTTTCTTTTAATCAAGGCTTAAGTATAATTATTCTTTAAAACATAAGTTTTATTATTTGACCACTGAGATCTTTCGTTTGTTTACATTTAGAGGTCGACATTTAAATTGTATTGTTTTAACAAACTTATATGTAATAGAAATAATAAGCTTTTATCGGCTCTATATTGATTTTATTTAATTTTACTTTTGATAACGTTAAGAAACGAACCAATTATGCGCAAATATTATTATTGTTGATATTGGTATTATCAAGAATGATCATAGTTATGGGTATTGGTATTATCGAAAATGATATTGATGTTCTTTTTTATGGTTTTTGACAAGCCGGGTTGAAATGAGTCAATGACCAAACTTTCGACTCAAAACAAGGGGTATAACGACCAAACTCCCGCGCGCGTAGCGCGGGAGAAAACACTAGTTAATAGTAAGAAGCAACGGAAGACAGAAACGTAGACAGTTACTATATATACAAACTCATCTTGTGTATTATTTTTAAATCAATGTTATAAATATATTATCTGGTTTTTAACTTGTTATAATTAGTTCTAAAATAGATATCCTTCTTCCTTTTGTATTTTATTTTAAGATATATTTGGCTATCAGTGAATTCATATCAAATCTATGACCTTGTTACAAGACTAACATGTGATTATGTGATGGTAATGGATGGTACTTGTAATTTTGTATAGGGACCTAGTCACGGTTGGATTCGACTTACAAACTAGGGATTTCAACACCACTCAACTTTAATGCATCACTAGAGTTTAAGTATGAATGTTTATCGGTTCAAGCTTTGATTTCATCGATTTAGTCAGATTCCATTCTCTTGTTCTAGAAATTATCTGATAAATTCAATATTAAACTAAATTCAGCACACTTAAAACCGCACTAAAAACAAGTTTGCATTCCTTCTAATTTAGGTGAAAAACTGAGAAAATCGGTTTTTAAGGAGGAGGATATTCAGAGGCTCGAGTTTCGGGTTCCTCCATTTTGTTTCCTTGATTTCCACGGTTTTATAATCGGATAACTAATCGAACTGGATTTCTTAAAATAAGAACCGGATAACTAATGCCGTGCGATTGTAGATAGTTTTGGTTCGATTTGGTTTGCTTTATTGGGTTTGTTAGCAAATATCGAACACCCTAAATTTAACAAACTTCATAATTAATTATACTAAACCTTTATTTAGCACCTACATGGAAATTAAGATTTATTTGTTTAATTGAGATTGTTTTGACTAAGGTTCCATGCTTTAAGTACGATTTTATATGCTTAATTTGTGTGTTAACTACATTTTTGTTGCTTAATTTGTTCTTTAGCGGTTTAAAATTTTTGATGGCATTTGACTACGGTTAATCTCAACTTGCTTTAGCTATTGATGACATGCTTGAATTAAATTTAATTGCGTTTTGATTTCAAATTAATCAGAAGGTACAAAGTTTTATTTAGAGTAGCACTTAATTTGATATTAATGATTAGCCTATTAATTATTTATTTAGCTGATGCTATTTAAAAAAGATTGAATATTTAGATTTCATAATTAATCTTTAAACTTTTTTGTTACACCCCAGATCAGGTACACCCCGACCCTGCGAACCAGATCGATTGGTATCGAGGGATGGGTCCCAATTTATTGCATTAATGTTTTTAAATCAACAGCGAAAGTATTTTTAGAATACTTTTGCTTTCAATCAACATTATCAGTTGATTCTGTTTCTAGAATCAAAATATATTATTTATCAGATTGAGATAATCAAATGTATTATAAATCAATTAAACCCTCTCTTGAGAAGGTATTTCAACACTAGAAGTTGAAATCAAAACAACCATACATTCCAAAGTAACTATTATCAAATCCTTTAAAGTTTTGTTGTTTAAATAAACCAAACATTTGATTTTGAAATAAAATATACTGAGTATCAAAGCCATAAAGTCTACTTCTAACTATCAAGTCTTCATGAGTTTTATGAGCATTCCCATGATGCTAGGTTGTCATCAACATTCAATTGGAAAAAAAAATAATAACATATGCACATCATTATCTTAAATTTTTAAAAAAATAAATAAATATCAGCATAAATATGGTGAATCATGTTACCACACTTTTTTTTTCTTTTGGATAAAATCCAAAACAGCACCTTCCATATCAATCTTTATTAAGACAACATGTTTTATAGCTTTTTTATTTTATAACACGACCTATATTGGGTAGCTGGTTAACTGAATTTATCAAATTCTTATATGTTAAAATGATTTCAACTGCATTATGATAACACATAGTAACTCATTAATATGTATATCCTAAATTAATATACATATATTTTGTCATGGTCGCTTAAACTCTCGCCTAATAAAATGAATATAGTCCCATGCTCGTTTATAACAATGTAAACATTTATAAATAGACATTTCATAAACATGTTTGAATTTTTTCATAAACAATATGCACATAGACATAGCATGTAAATGAAGTTTAGAAACATATTCACCTTAGTAGTTGATTTAGATCAAAGCTTAAATTCTTCTATGTCCTTATTATCACTTCTACAAAATCACCTCGAGCTTAACGAGGTAAAACATTAGCTTATTGGGGTATTATAGGGTTTTACGACTTGTGTGTGAGAAGAAACTTCAGCCATACTCTTCTATTTATAGGAGGAATCTGTGGGCTGATGCGCCCCCGCATTACCAAATGATGTGGTTCGTATCATTGCGATACCCTGCATGGGTGACACGTGTTACCAGCTCACCAACTTTGAACCTACATTGGTAATGCTAGCCGCATCCATAACTTAGATCCGCGTGTTAGAGTCCAATACTTAGTCATCAACGATGTGGCACTCTGACGTTATTGTTATCGTCAACATGTCAACCACTTGGGTTTCCATAACTAGGTTCTTATGGCCCACATCAATCAAGTATGTGGCCCGCATCCAAAGCACCTCTTGATGTGCCCCAGATGTTTTAGCCGATGCAGTCTGCATCGGGTCTAGATTTCAGAAATTTTATTTTCTTTATTTTTTGAAAAATTTGGGAATATTGCATCCTCTTTTTTTAGGACAAAGCTCGTCCTTGATTTTATATGAATAGATTGGGATATTTCTTCTCATTTCATTATCTAATTCCCGAGTGTATTAAGGTCTCATATACAATCCCACTTAACCTTTAGCAATGTTGATTTCTTTCTTTTTAATCTTTTAATGTGTTGATCTTCTCCCTAAATTAGTTGTTCTACAAACTTTAAATTCTTATTTACTTCTACGTCTTTCAGAGGCTCTATTAATGTTTCATCAGCCAAACATTTGCGTAAAGTGGACACTTGAAATACATTATGTATTCCATTCATCTCTTCTAGTAGATGGAGCGGATAAGCTAAAGGTCCAATTTGTTAATTGATTTCGAATGTTCCAACAGAACGAGGGCTTAGTTTAACCTTCTTTCCAAACCAAGCCACACCTTTCCAATTTGATACTTTCAATAATACATGATCGCCTATTGCAAATTCTAACAGATTTCTTCTTATATCAGCAAACCCTTTTGCTTATCCCTAGCCATTTTCACTCACCAACATACAAGCGCTCAATATCTTTTACCGTGTAGGGCTCCAAAAGACGCTGCTTGTATAATTGTGTGATAACTACTGTTATATGAGAATTTCATAAGTGGCAAGTGATTATCCCAACTTTCACCTAAATCTATCGCACAAGTTCTTAGCGTATCTTCTAAGGTACATTAGTAAAGGTCTTGTAATCACTAATCGAACATAATGAACCAAGATGATCAACGAATCAAAGAAACACCTATAAAAATTTGAGAAAATTCAATTCTATCATGCGATTGCGAATGATGAACTATTCGCATAACCGTAACTTTTATAAGCTTTTAACTTCTCGCGCGAGAATTCTAAATTCACATGGGTTAACTTCTTGTGTGCGGGAATTTGAAGACTTTGAATTTCAATTTTAAAATTTTCAATTATTTGACTGCTTTTTTATTATTTTGACTTTTATGTTTAATCAAGTGTTCAATTTAACAAGAAACCTTCATTTTGACTAAAAAAAATTATTATGAAACAAATCATATAAAAATATAAAAATCTTTTTGTAATTTTGTAATTTTTCAAACTTTCTAAACTCTAAAAATCAAACAAATTCTAGTAAATATAACTTAAAACTTTTATGAATTTTTATTATCAGATCATATTTCTCATAAATTGATTATTAATATCCTGTTTGTATTTAGAATAAGACTAGTTAAGTTGATTGTTGATATGTTGTCCAAATTTAAACTGACTTCAATCCTTACTAAGACAGATACATTGTGATTTTTATCATGTTTTAATTTCTTTATATGAAATCAATGGATCGCACAATCAAAAATCCTGTAGAACTTCTTTCCGGCTTCAAGACGCTTTTGAGATTTCAAGTCACCATAATTTGACTTAAATCTTTTTACTTTGATTACTAACTTTATGAATATTGACATAAATAGAATATTAACAAGTTGTAAGATTTATTAACTACCAGTCGGACTTATGTTTTACTCTGGCAAGATATTTAGGACTTGCATGCCTATTCGAACTTACATGCCCCATCTTTTGATCTTGACTCGCGTGAAATCAAGAATTTTTCTCTTGCTCTTTTCTAGACAAATCAATCCTTTTCATCTTAAATCCATTAACCAATTAGTTCAAAATTGCTTTAATTTAGTGAATTATTTTCAAATTTAATCCTAATTGTCACTAACTGATTCATTTAAAGTCATTTCAGCCGTTGAATTTTCTTAAAAGCTTCAAATAAGCTTGTTCAACCGGTCTTTGATCTCAAACAATTCAGAATAGACACATATTCGATCAATCCAATCCATTCTTCATGTTGAAATTGAATTTGTAGCTCGAAAAAACTTCTTCAAATTGCTTCAAGTTAAATCCAAATGGATCTAGATCACACAAGGCTCTGATACCAATTGTAAAGATCGTGAATTAATTCATTGTAGATCAATCTCGTGAGAGAAACGCGAAATGATTCAATCATGGAACATAGAATGAACGAGAATTAGAATGAGATCAAGTAAACATAAGCACGATGTAAATAACTTCAATTGTATTGCTCTCTGATAAGATGATTACAAAATAGTGTAAATATCAGGATTTTAGAATTCTAAACAAAATAAACAATACAAACTATATATACTAACAAGATAGTCTCCTGCGAGAAGATAGTTCTTGCATGGCTTAAAGTTCTTGGACGAAAATTTGATCCTTATCATCTTGTTTTGATTTTTCAAGCATCTAGGTTCAATTCCTACAAAGAATATATGCATGAATTTTGATTGAGAGGAAAATAAGGTGAGAGAAATATGCACACGATTATGCAATCTCAATGAAGACTTTCAAGGAACAAAAGGAAGCAATTGGAATACTGAAATAGATAGAAAAGATGGAGTGTGTCTTAGATATCTCCAATGGAAATCAATTAGGAAAAATTCATAAGTCTTAAATTAGGTCCTTCAATTAAGTATCCTAAACACTCGTGTGAAACACGGGTTGAAAAAATTAAAATAAAAATAAACGTAAATATAAATTATCAATTATTATTAATAAATCTATAACATATACATATTAAATAAATATGTATACCGTAAATTAAATGAAAGAATTAAATACATAGAAAACAATATTAATGTTTACAAATCTTTAAAAACTTTTTTATATACAAATATTTAACCAGATTCAGTCAATAACTTTTAAACTTAAAAACCATATTTTAGAATCTCCTTGTATTATAGTGTCCGTGTGTGGTAAGTAAAAATATAAAATTAGATATGTTTATAAGAGAAATATTTAAAAAAAAATAAGATAACAATTTTATTAGTTGAACAATACCTCATCCTCAACCATAATAAATTCAATATAATAAGTTTTTACCGTATTGTTATATATTGGTTTCCTCTATAAAACAAATTACACAAACCTTGATGTATAATCACGAGGTTATACGTCAAATTCCATTAAGAAAATTACTTTGATTCTGATGATTTCTGTTGAGCAATATAATATGATAGTTTATCAATAACGTATAAATACTATATGAAAAATGAATGAAGTGAGGTTATGGTCGTAGGACAAAAAAATTCAGTATTAAGGTTTATAAGTAAAATTTTATTTTAAATCTAAGCGTACGTAATATTGTAATTGAAAGAACAAGGAAAAGAGTGAAAGATAATAATTGTGTGTAGAAAAAAAAGTAAAAGAAGTTTGTCGTATAAATATTTGTACTTTTTAATCATATAAGAAGTCATTTCGTAAATTATCAAATGTCTATAATAATGGAAGAACACATAAACAGAAAAAAGTTATGTGTATATATATAATAAAATAATTGTATAATGGTATATAATGTAGGAAAATATTATACGATATTGTTAATAAATATAATATTTTCAAAATCTGAAATTATACCCAAGAATCTCAGATTGATCGTTATCATAGAATTTAAAATTACATATGTTTGTTTAATACTCGAATTGTTAGTTTTGAATTTATACTTTTGACTAATTTAGTTAGTATTTTTAGATAATTATCAGATTGAATTTAGATTAAATTAAATTTTGAAGTTATTAAATTTCATTTCAATCATTAAATTTTAAATTCTAATTTTAGAATAAACTTAATTAGATAATAAATACTATTTAAATAGGATTCACAAGATAATTTAAAACCATATTATTAATAACATGCCACGTGGCAATATATGCTATGAAAAATCATGTGGCAACAAATACTTAAAATCTCACACGTGGCATAACCCTTTTTCTTTTATTATATGCTAGGTTAGTACCCGTGTATTATGCGGGTTGAATAATAAAACTACTAAAATTAGTAAGAAAAATTATAAATTATAAAACCATGTTTGAAGATAAAATATGATTATAATTGCTATGAATAGCTACTTTAAGTAAATAAATAATAATATATTATCTTAAACTTTTATTTTATAAAAGGGGGTTTTAAATATTTTATTTAAGAATAATGAATTTATTTAAAAAAAAGTTATTGTATTCTGTATTTTATAAAATTTTGTTTTTAAAAAGTTGTTTTTATTTAAAATTAGGTTTAATTACTAAATTATATATTTTTAATTTAAAAATAGTATGAGTAATATATTAGTATTCAATATTAATAATAATAATAATAAAGAGAAATGAGACAATTAGTATGATACAACTTATAATTGTGTCAAGTTTTATTTTAGATTTTTTTTTTGTTATAGATAGATACATATATAGATAAATAGATAGGCTAGAAATCTATTATTAAAAGGATCATAGTTGATAATAAACACAAAAAGTTACAGTACGATATTTTAATATAATATATGATTAAATTATATATACGTAATAGTTCAAGAAATAAAACAATTATACTATTCTTTTAACTCTAGTATCTAAATAGTTTCATTTTTAAACATTCGTTTAAGATTTTTTATAAAAATTTATTGTTTATAAAAATCATGTTTATTAAAAACTCAGGTTTATAATATTTGCTTGTTTTAATAAAAACGCTTTTAGAAATTTTACATTTTTTATAATTTTTTTAAAAAAGAACGAATTAAATATTTTGTTTCAAAAAGGTTTAGTGTTTTAGAAAATTTTATATTTATAAAAATTTAGTCTTTTTATTATTTCTATTTTAATAAAAAATTGATTTTTAATTCCTTAATACAATTTATTTTTAAAACATAGCTTGATTTTAAAAATTTAGATGAGAGTGAAATGTATCAATTAATAAAATTAACTTTATTAATAGAGAGAAATTAGTTTGAGTGTTTAATTTACTATAATACATTTTGAGAGAAAATGAAATGAGGATGTTTAGAAAAATGACAAGTGTTACAAAGGTGGTTTAAGAGAATGATAAGTGACAAAAAAAATAATGTTTTATTAGATTCTATAAATTGAGATTGAGATTCCTCTTCGTCATTTAATTTGGGGCAGTATCAATATGCAAGAACAGTTAAGAAATTTGATAATAATCCAACCTACCAAAGCAAAGTAACTACTATCTTCAGACATGGAGAGATCATAGTGTTGCTCTCATCTTTCATCACCATGCCATTTCTCAAAATAGGGAGATTAGTATG
>JACCIZ010000037.1:0-117500 GCA_025506415.1 Flaveria robusta
TTTTACGGTCACGTTTAAAAATGGTTATGTTCTTTGGTTTTCTTCTTGAAGTGCATTGTGCTCTTTCTTCTTCTTGATGTGTTATGTAAGTAAGATGCATCATATAAAAAATATTTAGACAGAAGAGATTTAAAACGAATGTTTAAAGATTTTATAACCCTAAACAGGGTAAGGTTCAAATAAAAATCATAAGAAATTACAAAAATTAATAAACTACTCCACCTTTGATGTATTAAGATCAATGTTTCATATTTGTTTAACTTTTTGTACACAAGGTCCCACAAGAATACAAAAAAATATAAGCAATTAATCTTAATACATCAAATATGAAGATTTGATTGATTGGTTTTTATATTTCTCTTAGTTTTTTTAACCTAACCCTATATAAACATATATACAAACTTCATCATACACAAATACACTTTGTTAATGTGAATTCTACATATATCAAACAATTGCATACTAATATCATATCCCAAAACTATGTGAAATACCAACAAAGGAAACATGGCCGAAATAACGACAAAGGAAACATACATGTTTAATGCCTACAAAATTGTGTTGAATAAATCCTAATAAAAGCATCTTATAAATGAAAAGACAGAATTACCTTTTGTTAACATTTGGATTTAATAAAACTTAACGAAACTATGCTTAAGACATAGAATATATGAATATGAGGGATTTTATAATGAATTAAAACACTGTTCCTATTCAGGACTACAAAACATGTGATTGAAAACCCAAAATCACTTGCATCAGTCCCACACCACTGGAAGTAGAGGAAGCTAACCTAGCGGAAGCCGTTTACCTCAATCTTGTACTCAAAATCAGCCCTTCTACCTCTATGAGGTAAAGCCGAGAACAGCAAGTTCACCCCAAACAAAATAGACTCCTTTTCATATGCAATTTCATACGATATGGTAGGGATGAAAGGCCGGTGGCATAGTTGGAATATTAAATAGAAGACAATTACGCTCGACCAGTGGATCGAATTGATGAACCTTTCGAACTTTCTTTTATCCAGGGTGTGTTGGCCACAACTTTGCCAATTCGAGTGTGAATTGCATTACTTACTTTATCCTTTGTAGTCATTTGAGACTTTCTGGTGGATGTCAGACGAAACCAAAGATTGCAGGTAGACATCCACCACAGCATTCCTATGTTTTTCTTGACTACAGTCGATCGACTAAAAAATAAAAAAATCAAAGATTAGGGACTATATCTGTAAGTTTTAAAGATCATAAATTAAATTCAAGATTTAGATAAAATCACAAGTACCAATCATAAAATTTTACTCTAAAAACTACTATATATACATATTGCTGTTTTAAAACATATATTGACAATAAAAATATTATATCTGATTTAACTACAATTTTATAAAATATATACATGTAATATTTCTATTTGAACATATAATATAAAGACTACTATATATACATATTTCTGTTTGAACACTAATAAATTTTTTTATTTACAAACACTCAAAATCATTTTATATGATATAAAGGCTCTTCTCACATATTTTTAAGTAACGAATTCTAGATCCTATAGAACTTTTCAATAACAAACACGATTGAAAAACTTATGCAATAATTTATGTTAAATATTGTACAAATGCATTCTGATTCCAAACTACAAAGCTGGCGGAAGAACCTATGAGATTAAATGGGCACGTGCGATGAACGTGGTTCACCAGTCTCACGAGGAAACCGAATAGATTTTATAGAGGTATTATTTGCGTAAGAGCATAAGTTATTCACTCAAGACTTTAACTAACATATAATTGTACTTTTCTTTTATAAATTTTAATATATGATATTCTATAAAAATAAGGAATATGACGGAACGTAGTTATTATTATCTATATTTTAATATAGGGTTTTACATATTTTCTTTTCTTAAAATTATTAATTACATATTTACTTAAGTCAAATCAAATTCATATTTCCCTTTCTAAAACATATATATTACATATTTACTCATTTTTTTGAAACCATTTATTGAATGAGTAATTTACTCGTATTTTCACTAAGTATTTTTATATATTTTACTTTCTAAAACTATCAATTACATATTTTCTCAAATTTTAGTATTTTATATACATAGAAACAATAAATTTACAACTTGTTTAAAATTTTATTTCAAAACAATAATAACCGATAATCAAAGTTATATTCCAACTACAAAACATAATTGTCAAAAGTTTTAGACAATTTTAATAATAAAACATCAATATGCAAAAATCATTTAGTAAAAATAAGGTAAAATAGTTATTTAATAGGTTAATATTAATGAAATAAATAAATATGTAATATATATGTTTTAAAAATAAGAAATATATAATTGATTTATTAGCTTGAGAAAATATGTAATTTATGATGTTAAAAAGTTGTAATATATAAAAATCTCTTTAATATAAATTGTAAAATAAAGTCGTATTAGATTCAACAATGCTTTTCTTTATAGACAAGACCATGTTAAGCTTGATCGGTTTCTGCCCCATGGAGTGATTCAAATTTCCACGAACGTGATACATTTTTTTCTCCTCCTCTCTTTAAAAAATATTTTTTTCTTTACGGACTGTACCTACATTTTCTATTCGTCAAGTCTGTTGCCAACCCCCTCTCTCTTCAACGAGTATCACCTTGGCTCCAAAAATCACTGATTACAAATGGTATCATCGATAATTAACATGTTTTTGAGCATACTTTATAAACATTATTAGTGCTTACGCTAATTGCGAGAATCAACAATGGTTAATAAACTCTTGTTTTGGCATTGAATGCTTCTTAGCCATGTTTATATAGAAGCAATCGACCATGTGAATTTGATAAGTATTTTTTAAATGGAATGGGAAGTTCATTATTCAAATACGTTTGATAAATTTTATATATTGTTAGCAATAATTTGATTGATTTATTAAGAATAAATTAATATAAGTTTATAGTGTTTATGTTATGTTATACATATAAATTTATTGTATCTAATAAAAAATATTTTTTTTGTCAATTTTTCTTTTTGACCCATATTTTTGTCACTTGTATTTTTCTAGATATTTTCACATCATTTTTCTTTCAAAATAGTATTACAGTAATTAAAACAATCAAACTAATTTTTCTTTTTTTATTTAAAATCAATTTTATTAATTGCTATATTTCTCTCTTTGATCTATATTTTAAAATCAATCTATCTTTTAAAAATAGATTTTATTAAGAAAACTATAAATCACATCTTTTATTAAAATAGAAATAATAAAATAATAAAATTTTATATAGTATAAATTTTCTAAAACACTAAAACTTTTTGAAACAAAATATATTAAATCATTTATTTTTTAAAAAAATTATAAAAGGTGAAATTTTCTAAAAATGGTCTTTATTAAAACAACCAGAATAATTACAAACCTGAGTTTTAATAAACAAGATTTTTATAAAAAATAAATTTTTATAAAAAGAATCTTAAAACGAATGTTTAAAATTGAAACTATTTAGATAAGAAACTTAAAAAAATAGTATAATTGTTTTATTTCTTGAACTATTACGTATATATAAATTTAATCATATATTATATTAAAATATCGCACTGTAACTCTATGTATTTATTACTAATTATAATTCGTTTAATGAATAAGTTTCTAGCTTTTTTATCTATATATCTATCTATCTATGTATATGTTTGTCTGTTTGTTTTTTATATGTCTATCTATAAAAAAACTAATATAAGACGTAACATAATTGTAAACATAATCATACTAATTTTTTCATTCTTTTTATTATTAATTATAATTAAATACTAATAATATTACTCATATCATTTTCAATTTAAAAAATATATAATTCAATAAACTAAAAACTTATTTTTCAATTAAAAACACACTTTTAAAAAAGTTATAAAATACAAAATATTACGAGCTTTTAAAAAATCATTTTTCTAAAAACAAAATATTTAAAACCATAATTTTTATACGACAAAAGTTTAAGAGAAATATAATTGTTTATTTACTTAAAGTAGCTATTTATATGTAATTATAATCAAATTTTCAAGCATGGTTTTATAATTCATATAAATTTTATTACTAATTATTTAAATTTTTTATTAAATTCGTGTAATAAACGTGTCACTACCAAGTAAAAACATATACCCACTTTAGTTTAGTGCATAATTTATCAAATGCATACAGTAATTCATATTTGCAAAGCTAAATAAATTAAACATGAAACGTATTAAGAAATTTAGAGTAAGATAATATGAAAAGATTATGAAAATTTGAAAAAAAGAAAAAAAAAACGCTTATGATCAAAACTATCTTTGAAGAACACTCTTTAAGAAATATACTCGGTTATAAATTTTCAATTCACTTTTTACAAAAAAAAAAAAATAAAAAATAAAAATAAAAATAAAAAAATTTTATTAGTCAACATTTTATAGTGTATTGATAAGACTAATAACTTTACGCAATAAATGAGACGGCAGAAATCATTGAGTGGTCGCTATGTCAAAAACAATGAGTGGAATACGTGGCCAGTCTCGTTGTCGTTGATTCAAAAGCTCGTTTACCAATCAACGGGTGACAATTAAAACAGCATCCAATATTCCAATACCTAATTTCAGAATATTATTTTTTATTTTTAACCCCAAACACAAATGTACATCTAATCACACTATACTTAATATTCGTCATCATAAAACTTAAACCATTAATTTTAACTTGTGTTATAAGACTTGATTAGGGGTTAGTTAAAAAAAATATTGTCATGTGATTGATACATAAACATAATTTTTCCTCACCTAAAAATAATATAGTAAGAAAGGTTTGGTAGACCGCTTAGTTGGCGACTAAAAAATAATTATTTAACCAAAATACTACATATTAATCAATCCACACCCTCTCCTAGCATCGTGACCAGCCCCAAGGGTTAGCCCAACATCATGACCAATGGCTGGATGAAATTAATTTTTTTAGGGGTGCGAACTCGATATTTATATAAAAATTTACACTATCAGGCAAAAAATTTACATTAACGAACTAAAATTAACACTACTTACGAAAAAAGAGCGGGGGCGGTGCCCCCCCCCCCCCTACTATCCTCTGCCACTGATAGTGACCGGCCTCAGGTGTGACGGTGGTGGGGGCATGGTTTATCTGACGTGACACCGGAAAACTCCCATGAAGAGGTGATAGCACGTTGTCTTAGGCTTTGTTTAGTATCTCGTGAGAGGAGACGTAAGTCTGATCATGATGTAGGGCGGTCATTCCCCGGTATGTAATAGTAACATGGTCGAACGACATCAACTAATGCAACGATAACTCCGTTGGGACTATGTGTCTATCATCATACGCTATTGACAACTGTGCTGTAAATAAGATTTACTGGATATGATTGTTTCTGTTATGGAATATTATTTTTTAAGTTTATTATTAGAGGGAGTCAAACCAAACTTTTTAACAGTTTAACGGCGGCAGCCCCCTTAAGCAATGACTCCCTGTTGGCACGGGGTCACGTGTCGTTCCTTAATTAGCTCCTTTTAATCTGACGTCATACACGGCAATGAACCCTCATAATTCAAAATAATTTTACAAAAAGTCAACAACTAACCCTACCACTAAATAAAACCAAACTTTGAAGCGTGTATTTTAGATTATCTTAAAACCATTAATTAATAGTTGTTGAAATGTTTACATAAATTGATTATCATCTATAAGATTGCTGATTTTTTATGTTAAAAGTTAATCATCATACATGTTCTTATACTTTAGAGTTAAGTTTTATAATTTACGATTAATTTCAATTTTATTACTTGAGATTTGTTAAAAATAATTATTTTTCTCGAAAAGATTAAAAAATCAATTTATCTCAAAAAGTTTCATAAATTGTTTCAATTTTAATCCCAAAGTTTCATTAGTTGTTTTAATTTTATCCAAAATAATAAAATTTTTGGAGTGAAATTGAAACAACATATGAAATTTTTGTAAATAAATTGATATTTTTAATTTTTGTAGGAAAAATAATTACTTTAGTTAAATCTTAATAAGTAAAAATGAAATTAACTCTATAATTTATAACTACATTAAATGTTGTAACAATTAAGACAAATAATTGTTCATTTGTAGACTCCAGAATTTGAATGTTATAAAGGAATTTAATTACTATTGTACTCAATTAAATACTTTAAAGTAATGACTATTCATAAAAGAAAATTATGTTAAAATTCAAAGTTATATTTAATTTAGAGTTTATTTCATTTTTGCTCCCTAAGATTTGACAAAAGTAACAATTGTATTCAAAAGATTAAAAACATCAATTTAACTCTAAATGTTTTATAAGTTGTTTCAATTTTAATACAAAGTCTTAATATGTTGGATCAGATTGAAACAACTGATGAAACTTTTGGACTGAAATTGAAACAAATTACGAAACTTTTAGGTGTAAATTGAAGTTTTTAATCTTTTGAAAGAAAATTGTTATTTTTGTTAAAACTGTAGGAGCAAAACGAACTTGACTTTTTTATTTATAATTGGATATAAAAAACTATATTTTCCTCTAACTGCCTTTTAATAACAAGATTATGGCGTTAACATTCCTGTTTTTTTTTCCTTCTTATATCCGCTTATTGTTTTCACTAGAAGTGATCTTATTAGAATAACGAGTTAAAAATGACTTGATGGGAAAACATAGCACCATCTTCAATAGTATATAAAATCTTTCCTTTCTGTAAATATTTTATACGATATTTTTTAAAATTAGGTAAGACTTTCGTGTATTTAGCAAAAGTAAGAAAAAGAAAAGTTAAATAATACTTAATATGTTGATTCATGATAATAAAGTAAATTTAATCTATTTCAATAGAGCGTATGATGTCGATGGCCCGAGATAGAGCACTCAAATTTGTTTATCTATTGCATAATCGTAAAGGAAAAAAATTATATGACATGAACACCAACTTATATGTTTACCTAAAAAGTAACAAATATAAATTTCACAATGGATAAGATTACTTAATATAATAACTTATCAATTATCACTAAACAAACCCTCAAAGTGGTCAAATAAATAGTTTAAACCAATAATCAAAACACTTTCAAACAATTTAATACTTTATCAAAACTTCAAAATACAACAAATAAATAACAATTTCAATAAAAAAAACCTTCAAAACACCAAAAGAAAAAAAAAAAGTAACCCTAGTTAGGAAGGTGGGTTGATGTTGGGTTAAAGCAAGTGTGCTTCACCTGCACCTCTATAAAACACCACCACCACTCAACCCTTATCTTCATTCCACACACAAAAGGTGAGGTTGAGAGATCATTTTCACACACCACACACACACACTCAAACACACACTTTCAAGATTTCTTCATCTTTCTCTTCTGATTTCTTCAATTTTAGGTTTTAATACCCCCCTCTTAATTCCCCCGCTTCTGTTAATCCCTTTCTGTAAATCATCTGTCTTTCATCAACAACATAAATCAATCGATTTGGGTTTGTTTTCATAAAGATTCTTTTGAACAAAAAAGCAAATTTGATTTGAATTCACAGAACAGAGAGTCAGGTGTTTTTCAGAATAGAGATCCAGCTTTTTAATTTGGGTTCTATTTCTTTTTTTGTTTTGTAAATCTTGTTTTTATCTTCATCAAATCATACCTTTTTGGGTTTATTTTAGTCCCCTGAAGGTTGATTTTTTATTTTTATTTTTACAATTTTTTAGATCGAAAAACAGGGCTTTGATTATTTGTTGGAAACCCCTGTTTTCCCTCAATTTCCCTGGTTTTTTTCTTGGGAAAATCTTGAATTTTATCATCTTTTTTCATTTTCTTTCATCATTTGTTTCGAATTTTATAAAAATTTATAAAAAGAAGAAAAAAAAAGTTTCAAATGGCTTCTGCAACAATGGAGTTTTGGAGTGTTAATGATTTGCAGCATTTTAATGGTGGTGAGCTAATGGATGCACTTGAGCCTTTTATCAAGCCAGATTACCAAAATACCCCTCCTTTCTCTTCTCCATCCACTTCTTCCCCATACCCTTCTTCGTCTTTTTCATCATCTTCATCTTCTTCATCACCTCAACAAGAATCCGGGTTTTACCCGTTTTCTCTCGAACAACCCGTTTCTTCATTCGGGTTGAACCACCTAACCCCATCCCAGATCCACCAGATCCAGACCCAGATCCGTTTACCCGGATCCAGCACCTACTTGGGCCCGAAACCCGTACTCATGAAGCAAGTCAAATCACCTCCGAAACCAAATAAGCTTTATCGCGGCGTGCGGCAAAGGCACTGGGGTAAATGGGTCGCCGAGATCCGTTTACCCCGGAACCGGACCCGCCTCTGGTTGGGTACGTTTGACACAGCTGAGGAAGCCGCCCTGGCTTATGACATCGCCGCGTATAAGCTACGCGGCGACTACGCGCGGCTTAACTTTCCTCAGCTGCGTCATAACGGCTCTTATGAGTTCAGCGGCTACAAGCCGTTGCACTCATCCGTTGAGGCCAAGTTACAGGATATTTGTCGTAACTTGGCCGAGGGAAAAAGCATCGATACCAATAAAAAGAAAGGCTCGCGGCGGTCACCGACTGTAAAACCACCGCCGGTGGTCGAGCAGCCTGAGGTTGTGAAGGCCGAGACACCAGATAGTGGTGGATCCACCGGGTCATCACCGTTGTCGGAGCTATCGTTTCCGGAGTTCACGGATGAGGAAAACGGGTGGGTCGGGTCGGATAATTTTCTATTGGAAAAATACCCATCTTATGAGATTGATTGGGAAGCTATATAAGTTAGTTGGTCGTTATTTTTGTATTTAAGTTACAACCGCCACTAGTATTAGGACACGTGGCGGTGTTTGTGAAGGGTATATTTGTACTTTTGTAGGGTTTATGAGGGCTTGTTTGTAATTTAGATAGTGGAGCTATTGCAATGAGTTTTTGTAATTGCATAGCTCGCTACTTTTGTTTAGTGGGGTAGTTTGTCATTATCTTTTGTATTTTTTTTTATTATGATGTAATTTTTATTTCAGTTTAATAATATGTTTACTTTTTCGTGTCAATATTATTGTGCTACAAAAGATTATAAAATTACCCACCTAACATTTTATTAGGTCAAGATAAAACAACATTAGCTTGTTATATCATAAACAACTAGTTTACTTCTAAATAAAAGATTATCCGAATGTTATAACTTTTATTTTTTAGTTTTATATATTGAATTGAATTACTTGTATTGAACTCGAAAATATTAGTATATATGTTTGATGTAGTAGATGAGATGAGAGTAGAAGATCGTTTGTGTGTTCTTTTGTTAAATGTCTTAAAAAGCATTAAATTTCACACTTTGGTATTTATTTTTCAAATTAAAAATATGTTTTACGTTTTCGTGTCAATATTGTTCAGCTATAAAAGACTATAAAATTACTCACCTAACATTTAATTTTAGGTCAAGATTAAATAGCATTAGCTTGTTTTATTATAATCTAACTAGTGTACTTAATTAAAGATTACACGAATGTAGTTTTTTAAAAATTTTACATCTATATATTGTATTGAATTACTTTTTTTTATGACAACTCACACATAAATTTAGTTTTATTTTTAAACTAATTTTAATAAACTCGTGTATTACATGGTTTGAATAAATAAAATATTAAATAGAATAAATTTTTATTAATTATAAAATAATATATTATGATAAGATATTATTGAAATTATGTATGAGTAATAAATATAAATAATCAAACATTTATATCGACTTTTTAAATTTTTATTTAAAAAATATTTTTTGTTTCTTATAAAAAAATTAAATATTTTGTTTCAAAATAAACCCTTTTAAAAAGAATGTCATTTTTAAAAAATTTTCTTACTATAACCCTCAATTTTAATTACTTTTGGTTTATAAAAAATTTACTTTTTAAAAATTTAAATATTTCGTATTTATAAAAAAGTTTGATGTTTTAAAAAAATATTCTTTAAAAATTTGTTTCTTTAGAAATAACATTAATAAAAAGGTTTTTATTAATTAATAAAAAATATTTTTGAACTAAAAGTTTTTTTAATAATAATATTAGTAATTAATATAATTATTAAATAAGAGAGAGTAACGGAAAAATTAGGTGAGTAAAAATATGTTGCTACCACGTATCCCCTTTATTTACTATTTTATTAGAATATGAATATTATGTTAATTTCTAATATAACTCGTGTCTAGAAAACTTCGTTCTTTCTCCTCAAAAAGCAAGTCTCTACCATAATCGTAGCTAGAATAACTACTAAATTGAATTGTGTGTATTGAACTTGGAATTGTTGTTGTTCAGTGTATGTTTAATGCATTAGATAATATGAAAGTAGAAGATTGTTTATATTTTAATGTTGAATGTATATTTAAACGAATTAAATTTTTCACTTTGGTATCTAATTTTAAATTGTAGGTTCTTTAAACATCGATTATATCGTATTTTAACCGTCATTAATTTTGTTGTTGGATCTTTTTAGGTTTGAGTTAAATTTTTGGCTTTTCACGCATCATAAATACATATTCGATGCATTACATAGGTTTGACGATCATGCATAATTTCGTATTATTATTGACAATCTAATATAATATAATTACTTTACATGCTCTTGTTTAGTATCATTAACTCTTTTCTTATAAGAAATTGAACAAGCTTAAAAAAACATATCGGCAACAAACAACTATTGTAATTAATACACACAAGAACTTTATCATGTTACATGATGATGTTAGCTCATCTATATCAGTCTAATAAGTTCAACGCCTACCCTTCTCTCTCCTTTGATCATCTACTTTTAACCAACTAAATTTCTTTAGTTTTTTATCCTTAAACAAATTGTGGATATCACCAGATCTATCTAAGATGTACGGATGACCTTTCTATAGTCACCTACTATACATACTATTAAGTTTTCATTGTCCAATTCTTTTTAATGCTTAATTAGGTTATTTGACTCTTGGTTTACGTAGAAGATATTATTCTGGATGGTAACAATAAAGACATCATTCGTAACTTCATCACTCGCCTACACAAGAAATTGTCATTAAGTAATGGTATTATCAATTACTTAGAGGTTTTGAGGTCTCTTATATTGAAAATGCCTTTTCTTAAGTCAAGATAAGCATGCTCATGACATTCTCACTTTACCAAACATCATTAAATGGTTGTATTGTAGGTTTGTACTGTTAGAATTTTTTTTTTTATTTTTTTTTGAACGGCTGGTTAGTGGTTAGTTGTTAATATCGTCAAGTTAGTAATATTCGTCAATGCCAAGGTCTGAACCTTGGACCTCCAAGAGAGGCAAATCCTCCTACCTCCCCCTTAACCACTAGGCCAAGAGATCATTGGTTGTTAGAAATTATTTAATTATATGGCCTTGTGACTATTAAATAAGTTAGTTTAATTATTATGTTTTAATAATTAACCAATGGTCCTTATTGATAAGTTAATGCAATTATCAACTTATTGATAATTGTACTTTAGTCCCTCCATAAAAATATTTTGATGGACGATATTACTCTTACGAATAACTATACATAGAGGGCTTATGATTCTAATTCTTCTTAATGTCCAATTAATCAATCACAAACATACATGATGTTTCTCTTATCTAACATATAGACTTAGTAGGAAGAACACCATAACGAAGAAATCTTCATCATAATTTGGGCATTCAAAGTAGATTAGAGAATTTCTACATATGGCTACATCATCAAGAACATGATCGAATCTTCCAACAAGTAAGTTTTATTTTTTGAATCTTGATTGTGTTGGAATTAATTAACATGTACTTCATATATCCATAGATACCTTTTTGGATTTGGTGTGTTTCACTAACATAGTAGAGTATTTTGAGCGTCAAAATTTTATATTCAGATAAAGTAGAAATTTTTAAAATTGAGGATGAATTCTATGTGATAAACGAAGTTCTAATTTTTTTTATTTTCTTTAAATAAACAAACGAATTTCTTTATGTTGAGGTTGGACCATCAAAATGATTAGGAGAAACATTACAACCCTTCATGAGAAAGCAAATTAGTTGACTGTTATTACTATCGACATTACATCCATGAAAAAATCTATAGTAGTAAGTTATCTAGTGTTGATTGCCCAAGTTGTTGCTCATCGTCGGTTCATATATACTAACAATAAATTTTATGCAAGTTTTTATCAATCAAGCAAATCCAATACAACTTTTAGTGTATAAATCACCAGGGCCGAATAACAATTTTCAACACGCATCGCGACCCAAACATGAATTTTACCCTTTTGAAACCCCATCGCCTCATTTACACCCCTATTGGGTATGTATCCTCTAGTCAACTTTACCTTTCCCTTGATATTGTCAAGCTTATTGTTCAAGAAAAAAATATATAATATAAAAATATTAATGGCATGTTTTTATTATTTATTATTTGCTTCCGCAATCATATTCCAATTTCAACTTTGTTTTGGGTTCGTTCACACCCAAAAGCCAAAAGAGAAGAAAAAGGAATCCCTATCTTTATTCGTCTTCTCATTATCACTCAATATATGTGTTTTAATTATGGTAATAGTGAGAAGATAATATATGAATGTGATTGATAACTTCTAGCAAAAGAATAGTAAGCATTAATGATTGATGTTGGAAAATATTTGAGAAAAAAAAATTAGCGAATTAGGTTTATCAGATCAAAGTTCAACATCGTTCATATTTATATTATAAAAAGGTAATTTTTTTTAGTTATTAACATGATTTTTAGGATAGAGTTTATTACATCCTATTTTAGAAAGAATTAAAATGTTATTAAACTAAGAAGGATACATAGTTAATTTATTATGTCTAATAAAATAACTTAAAGTGTAGAGTAAAGAAGGTTGACATAATAATACAACCCATCTAACGCTTTCTCTTTAGCATTAGATTCATTGGTTTATGATCACATAAGTTATACAAACGTGCACTCCTAATTATATAAATTAATAATAAGTCATATATAAATTAGTCCTATATAAATTAGAGTTGAATTGAATATAGCAGTAACAATAACAGTAGTAATCATAATAATAATAGTAATAAAAATAGTAGTAGTAGTAGTAATAGTAGTAATAATAATAATAATAATAATAATAATAATAATAATAATAATAATAATAATAATAATAATGTTTATTTATTGAATTATATAATTATATAATAATTATTAAATTATAATAATATTTGTTATTAAATTATATATGTTTTATTAAATTATATTTGTTTATTTAATTCAAATCTATCTGATTAATTTTGACGCGTCATTTTGATTTTTTTTAAGTTTGTAAAGTTCTGGTTTACCTCGGTACAATTTTTATTTAATAAAATTAATTCTTACGTTCGTATTTTTAGGTACGTGTCGGTATGTGTTAGGTCAGGTATAAAACATTTCAATGCATTTTTATATATGCTTTAAGATGATCTATATTTCGATGTTCGCCTACTTTTTGACGTAGGTTTTGTTGAGTCAGGTTAAACTGTTTTGATTCGACGGTATAAATCTGAGTTACTCTACGTTTCAACGTAGATTTAGTTTGGAACAAGTCGGGATGATTGTAACCAATGAGTTTTTTTTGTTTATGTTTTGACGTGGTCTACGTTTCGATGTAGTTTTGATTGGAAAAAAGTGGGTGAAGTATAATATGTTTTCGTTCAATGTTATAAATTCCAATTACTTAACGATTTGACGTGAATTTAGTCCAGAGGCAAATCGGGTCGATTGCTAGTCTATACTTTATCACGCTGCGTACGATGCCGTCGCAACGCGCGGTTGGTAAAACACTAGTTATATAAATGATTGATTATGTTAAAATCACATATTCAAATAATAGTTTATAATTTCACCACTTTGCCTTACTATTAGATATCAATTATCTTTTCAAAAGAAAGCTAGATGCGTGCTTTATTATGTTTCTTAACAACAATCATCATATTCGATTATGGGTAAATAGTTAGGGAAATATTAAAATAAAGAATTTATATTATGGGGAAGATAGTTAGGAAAATGTTAAAATAAAAAAGTTTTAAATCTAAAATATGTAAAAAGTAATATCAACAATCAATATTTTTAATTAATGATTGAAATCGAATTATAGGGAATAAGTTTGTGAGAGAAGTATTTTATACAGTCACTTCTATTGACTTTTTTCAAGTTCTTTTATTTTTTTAAATGTTCATAACTTTTATATACGATATTATTTTTTTATAAAAATTACACAATAAAAGCAAGCGTTTTTATATTTAAAACGAGTACAGTGTCATTATACAAAAAAATAATTTTTTTTTACGTTTTAAAACTCATACGTTTTGTGTTCGTCATTGTGTCCTTAGTGTAATTTATTTTGTATTTTTGTTAGTTATTGTGTTTTTCTAAAATGATGAATTCTAAAAGTAATGAAATAACATTGTTATGTATTTCTAGTATGTAAAGCATAATGATAAATTAACAACTAATTAATCTAATACATTAAAAAGTATAACAAAATAACATAAAATAATACAAAATAAACACAATGATAAAATGCCTTATTGTTTTTTTATCGTAATTATGTTATCTTGTCACCATAAATCCAGATTCTTGTAGGGGTTACATAGACATATTTGTGACAACAGAACCATGTTGTCACCATAAACCTTGTCGTCATAAGTCCAATTTCTTGCAGTGGTTATCAGTGTGGGGTGAACAGTGCATTCAAACGGTGTTAATACAAACTGCTGTATAAATAGAGAGACCAACAGTTAAAATAACGTATAACACTTGAAATCAATAATGATTATTATTAATTTGTTTAAAAAATGTCCAACCGTAGTTATATAAAAGAAACTTTTATGTTTACAATGTTGAATGTATATATAGTTTTATGTTGCTAATTGTCATAAAACTTAAACTCATGATATATTATTTATAAGATGACAAGTAATTAGTTATATCTAGGGCTGTTCACGAACAGAATCAAACCAAACGCATCTCTGCTCGAACTCGGTTCGGTTTCAAACCGAGCGGCTCAGTTCGGTTTGAATTTACAAATTCGAGCGCAAACTTCATGCTCGAACTCGGGTCGGTTATAATCCAAGCTCTCGGTTTTGCTCTGTTTCGTGTTACAATTTAAAACAAAACTATGAATTTTAACTTTCAAGTTCCAACCATAGTATCTTCCCCAATGCTTGTGCAAATGTTCTTTAAGAACCAAAAAAAAAAAAAAAAAAAAAAAAAAAAAATCTAACCTCAAGATATCGCGATTAGGAACAGCTGAACAATGGTAGGACTTTGGATTTTGGAGGCGGAATGCGAGATCAGACTGTTGCAGGGCGGAATGCGAGATCAGACTGTTGCAGGTCGGATTGCTGAAGGTCGGGGTTGCATGTCAGAGTGCTGGAGGTCGGGGGTTGCATGTCGGAGTGCCGGAGGTCAGCGTCTCGGCAGTCGGTAGGGAGGTGGGGGATACAAGGGACGGCTGGAGAGTGGTGATGGGTGCAATGGTGAAAGGATTTTGAAATGTGATGTGATAATTTGATCAGAGAATTAGGGCTTTTACATTTAGGGTTGACTTTTTGACTAAATAATTAAAATAGTGGAAATTGATAAATAACTATATATATAATATAGAAAAACTAAACTAAAAAAATAATTCGAGCGAAACCGAGCGAGCGACGAGCGAGCGTACCTTTGCTTGTGCTCGGTTTGTTTTCAAACCGAACTGAGCCGCTTGGTTCGTTTACAACCGAGCCAAAATCCAAACGAGCAAAAAATCCGAGTTTTTTTCGAACGAGTTCGAGCGAGTTTCGAGCATCGAGATATTTGAATATCACTAGTTATATCATCAAAGTAATGCACGTGGTTTTGAAGGAACGGTAATATCACTACAAAATCAACCCTACCAAGTGTCGGAAAATATTTAATACTCTTCAATGTAGATTTTGACCTTTTTTATTATCCTTTTACGAAGATTATATCTTCATTTCTTTCTAACTTTAATACTACTACTATATGTTTGTTTATATATTTCATTAAATTTCAAAAGTTTAAAAACACTAAGAATTTTCAAATATATGTATTTCATGTAAAATTTTCAAAATTAGCGGTTCATCTACGCACTACAAATAACTGCTTCATATATTGTATAGATATTATATTTGAGGATACACAAACGTGTTCTTAGAAGAGAGACACGATACATGTCTTAAAAGAACATGTTAAACAAAAGGACCCCCGGTCACCTTTCTTCTTATGTTTTATCTATTTCAACAATATTTTTTTGTCTACAATAGAGTTATCAATCCTATTATTCATTCGTCTATGATCAGATAAACTTTTACAAACGTATACTTTTTCGTCCAAATCCCTATTAGAGTTTTCCTAAATGTCTTTTTCGTTTTTCATAAGTATCACGTTATCGAATAATACATCATAATTTCATCAACTTGTTTTACTATAGCTCATCAATTACTTTTAGAAAGAAAGATAGATGTGTACGTTATTGCGTCTTAACAAACAATGATTATATTCGATATTATAACTTGTCAAATGAGGTGAATAGGTTTGGCTAAAGAAAGAATAATAAAAAAACTAAAGGAGAAAAAGCTTAAACAAATTGCACGTTTTGAGGAAAAGTTTATAGTTATTATCAAGTTAATGGACGTTAGATTGAAGTTAAAGCAAAGTCGTTGTGGTAGGGCACACATATCTAATCAACTTTTAATAATAACAAGACAAATATTTTAACTTTTACCGTTTATTATGGACGCGTGATTAGTGTGTTAATAACTAAATATATAGAGATATCATAATAATATGTAGCACGGGGTCTTAACCGGAGCAATATTTTTATACTAGAAAATAAAAAAATAATTGTCTTTATATCCTCCCTAAACACTGTCATAATTTTACTATAAGTGAAATTTTATTAAATATGTTTGTTAACATAGATATCTAGTAACGAGTGTTTTATCTCAAAATAGTATAGAAAAAGTTGGTAGTTAATTACATATTTGTATTGTTTATATTTAAAGACAAATCATATAACATAAATATTTTCTTTCTTCTAAAGGTGAGAAGAGTCACACACTCTTCTCACACACTCTTCTTTTTCTTTTTTTTTTTTTTTTTTTTTCACATCAACGCTATCAAATTATATATGCTCCTTAACCTCTCTAATATATTTTTAATAAACAATAAAAAAAATAAATTGTCATTTTTCTCTCCGTGGTCTGGTCACAATTGTTATTTTAATCCAAAAATAATTTTTTGCATCTGGCTCCCCAAGGTTTTAAAAAATTATCATTTTCATCCATAAAAGTTAACATCGTTAATTTAAAATGTTAAAAATTTAATTGGCAAAATTATCCTTTAAACTACAACTAAAACCCCTCAATTACATAACTATAATCAAGTGGAGCTGAATTGCAATATTGGGAGATGACGACAAGAGGTGATGGTTCTATTATATAACCCCGTTCGCAATGGGTTCCCGACCGCCACAAAAATGAGATCCATTCTACTCTCGCAACGATGAAGCAAACAATCTCATGATTCAGTCATGATGATAAATTTGAAGATGAAATGTCTGATTTAGGTTTTGTGAATGAAATAATATGTGAATGAAATTTTAACGTCAATACGTTAACATTTATTAGGATTCTGTCTTTATAAGCAAAATTACATAACCACCCATTTAGTGATACATGGATTAACATTTTAAATTAATGAAAATAACTTTTTTTTAATGAAAATGATAACTTTTTAAAACCTTAGGAAGCCAGATGAAAAGAAACCTTTTTTGAATGCAAATAGCAATTGAGACCAAACCACACTAAGAAAAGTGTTCTTTTAATAGAATGTAACAAAATAATTTTTTTAGAATAAAACCCTATGAGTTAATAACTAATATATTACGTATAGAATTTAAATTCTTCATTAATTAAAAAAAAAACATCACTCTTATAAATACAATACATAATATTAAAAGGCCCATTGCTATCCTACATTAATAATAAAGCATAAACCTAACACTTTTCTTTTAGTCGAGCAACCTTTGTTTAACTCTTTGAAGGCATTGTCCACTTCCTCATCAGCCTCTTGTAGATATTTGTAGTTAACTCATCTAATACAAACGTACAAAGGGATTTCCCTAACATTACAAACACCATTGTAAGAAACTAGCCTATGACGTTATCATCAATCCTCAACTGAAGTAACCTGGTATCCTGATCACCATCGATATTTTAACGTAAAACTATATATTATTTGTATTTTCATACCTTATAGTTCTCGTATGGGTAGGTTCATATCATATACTTTGAACTGATTGATGTTCAGATAGTCAACAAAATATCCAATCCGGTGATATTGAAACGACCATTACGATAAATCTTTAAAGCGAAATAATTAGATTACATCATATTTCTTGAGATAATATATCTTCGTACCATCCGAAAACCATCAATCCATAGTGTACATGAATTATTTCATACGACGCATATAGTTACGGCATATTCCACAACATTTACAAATTACGAGTTTATTAGCTTCAAAATAAGCATGTATAAAACTAAATTGGATGAAAGATATTGACTTTCACAAATATTTAATTTCTTCATAAAATTAATAAACAATAATCATCAGTTTAGCTTTCCAATCTCCATCTTTTTCCTGATAGCTCTTTGACCATGATATATAAATGAATCTAGTATCCCAGAAACTGTGAAAACACCTGCAATTTTCATGAAATTGGAATCATTGAAATGCTGGTTAGATTTACTATAAGACTAGAAATGAAGAATTGCGACCCGAGGTAGAATTACTGTTGATAATCATTCCTACTCATACCAGGGTTCTAATTCATCGATTTATAGATGTTTCACGAATGAGGGTATGCTTATATATACATGTACGTCTATACGTGGTCAACATTCTTCAATGTGCCATGGAGAGGGATGCATGACACTTTCTGTGTAGGGATGACAACAGCCCGGATATGATAGAGGTTTTGGTTTCATGAGTATCGGCTGTACTTTTATATAAGGAAAATAAAATTATACCATATTATAAAACCATAACTGTAGCCGTGGGGTACCTGCTACTTATTACCCTTTGGTTTCACATGCATCAACTGTACTTGTTTTATGATTTTAGTTAAAATTATTTGATAGGATGCTCATTACCTTCACCTACACTTCTAACAATCTTGTAATTTTAAAATTTCAAGTTTTTAACTTAAAATATTTTTAGATTATATAATATACTAATATATTATGTTTTGATGTGAGTAAACAGGCTCAGGTATACAGATGGGTATCACCAAATACCATACCCGTCCCAAACAACAAACCTTTTAAAATAATCCCATATCCGAATACCTAGCCCCATGCTTGGGTTTTCCCGTCTAGTTGGACTTTTTTTCCATCCTGCTGATGCATATAAACTTTCTATTATATGATCACACTGATTGTTTAACCAACAATGTGAGGACAACGATTAGAATCATGCAAAAAAAAAAAAAAAAGAACGAAATATTACCTCCGATAATAGCACAAACATTAGTCAGGAAGTGCAGAAATGAAACATGCTCTTCTGTGAAAGTAACCTGCAGAAATTTTTGAAATTAGAAAAACATTTTTTTAACAAAACTTGATTTTTAATATGTAGAAGAGAGCAGACCTTGATAGGTGAAAGTTCATAAAAGAAAAAGACTCCAGGAAGGGTCTGAAGACGACCAACAGCTGCACCTTTAAAGTGTTCGGTTACTGAAAACTAAATAGGATAGAAACAAATGAACCTTGTGTTAATAAAATAAGTAACTGCTATATCACAGTTTTATATAACTTTGAAGAAATGAAGAAAACCTGGTTTGATTGAATGTTGTGTCCCTTAACGTTAGTGTAAACCGTCGGTACAACCTGACAGAGGATACATTTCTGTTATTCCAAGGAATAATAACGATGACTTACAAAAGTGGCCTATTGAGTGTCATGATTTTAGCATTCATGATAGCCTACAGAAAGTAAAAAATCAAACTCTATATCCGAAATTGGAATCTTGCGTTAGAAAATCATGCATTTTAGTATATTATATGCAACAGATTTCACCAAACCATCGATCATATTTGACCTTTAATGAAAGCCATCCTACCACAAAGCTTTTTTGAAACCGAGCAACAGAATATCAACATTCTTGACTACCTTTGTTAAGCACAAAACCCAACAGGCTCCCATCGTCTATCTCATGACTCACTAGCTCTTCTGTGATCTGTATCCTAAATTTTAGAAGATGAGCACCACCAAGGATGATTAAAGTGATAGAAATTGGCGACGTTGTGACATAGAGATGGTAAAGAACCCTCAGTTGCATAGATGTAATTATATCTCAAACCTACTCAAGACTTCTGGTACTGCTATCCCTATGAATACTCGTCCTCTGATATCCCTGTCAAATAGTGAAGCTATCATGGATACAAGTGAAAAGGATGTTAAGGTTGTCCAAGGAAGAAGGGGAGGAAGCAAACGCGTAGATGCAGCCACTAGTGAGTTCAACTGTTTTTCTTGTAACTCTTCATTTTTCAAAGATGTTGTAAGGTCCTTTCTATTCAAAAGCAATTTATAGATGGCAGAACAAATTTGTATACTCAACGATAAAGTATGGAAAGGAAAAGAGATAGTAGGCAACATGATCTAGCGTGAAATGGGAAAATTTCCAAGCACACAAAAGTTAGTTAATTATGAGATGTATGCCTTGTTGCAATAGAATTGCAATTTGGGATACAGAGCTTATGAATTTTAGTTTTATGCTTGGTCAAAGCAGTCATGAATCATATTTCTGATGGAGATGGATTTCATTGAAAGTTGAACATGATAAATGGTTTGGTGAATGTGTTACTTGTAATGTGTTAATATGCTAATACGCATGGGCTGCTATGACAAGATTCCAGTTAGTTCTCAAACCATATTAAGATTACACTAAACTGTAAAGTGACATTAACATAAATAGAGTTATAACTCTTAACTGTGAAGAAATCGTAAAGTTGCAACTATATTGAAAAAGTTGTAAATCTAGTTTTTCAAGTCTTTTACTTGAAAAACAGAAGGCTGTTGTTTCACATTGTTAAAACAAAATAAATATTTAATCTAAAAATTAAAAGTAGAGCTATTATGATACCAATAATATAGTAGATTAAGAAAGTTGTTTAGAAAATACGTGATATAATATTGGATTTGGAAGAATAAAGCTAACAAAAGGTAGCAAAGGGTAGATCTATATCCATATCAACATTGAGTTTTGATTCCTTTTGATTACAATACTGCTTTCAATTCATAGTGTAATCCACTAAATGAGAAAAGAGCATTTAGTTGCGAAAAGTGTATTATTAGTAACCTAATATCATCATTTGAAGCAAAGTTAGAGTAACATTCAGGGAAGTAATGTATAAGTACTTAAGCAGTAATAGAGAGTCAAGCATACTATAACCAAAGTTGTACAGTACATGGACAATAAGTGTCATGCCTCGAGCACTTACCTTGAGAAAATATTCATACATCCCACTTGGTGATGTTTGTGTCCATCGCACACTACAAGTCAACATAAATGAGGAGGTACTAAGAAGAGATATAAAAGCAAAATTAATAACTATGAATAAGAAAATGAGAAAAGAAAATACCCATCAAGGGGATTCACCACACCAGGAAAATAGTCTCCAAAAGCCAACCTATTAATCTTGTGACTTATCTGTGCTAAAAAGGAGTCATTTATTATTACAAGATATTCTGTAACCATAAAGACATAAATATACGATAATACCATAACAAAATGAATATGCCACAATTATATCTTACATTAAAACTATCTCTATGAAAAGTTACAAGATCATGGATATGCACATTTGATTGTTGAAAGCTCTTTCCTGGGGCAAAATGGAAATTTCCTGCCACTTTATTAACATCCAAGAATCCATATATATTACAGCCTTCACCTTCTTCATCTTTAATCCTTTGTAAAAACCCTTCCCTTTTGCACTGACAGAAAAAAGGAAGCAAAAGGCTATTCAGTTCAATGTCATATGACATTTTATTACTCTTTTTAAAGTCATGTTTCTCATAGTCAGAAAAAAAGATATTGTAAAATTAGGAGAAAAAAAATATCATGTTGTATTAATGATCAATAACATTAAAAACCAAGCCTAATTGCTACTAATTTCCTCTTTTATCCTGATCTAAGTTCATCTAAAACTAATGGGCAAACCCGGTTCATGAAGCTCCCACATGCATGGGGTCTGGTGGGGGTGTCGGGCCAACTTTTAAGCCTGGTGTACGCATCCAGCATCCTTACCAATAAAACCAAGCTTTGGGTAATATAACTATGAGTATGAGCGTATGACACTTGTCATGATCTTAGTGAATAACTCACTAAATTCTCTAAAACTAAATTGCTTTTTCCAATGCACTATAAACTTATAGGTTAGTACCATTAAACGAGATCTCATAATCAAATAATTAGGAAGATAAAATAAGCATGCTAATCAAGAAGAATTAGCATTTTAAAGTTTTCCCTTTTGATTGTATCACTCCAAGATGAAATATAAGGAATCATCCAATTGTAAAAATATGGAAGGTTAAACTCTAAATCTATCATAACTTAACATAGAGAATGCTGGAGAATAAAAGACTAAATAAAAAAACAGAAACCATGATTCTACATAAGAAAATTAGAAAACCACAGATGACATACTGGCACACGTGTATGAGATGGCATGTGTGTGTGTGAGAGAGAGAGATAGACACACACACAGATTACCTGATCAATTAAGTCTGGATCTGATAGTGCCCAGCCTTTCCTCCTATATGCTTCACGAACATCCTCACAGGAGTTGCAACATTCCTCATCTGACTGCAAAAATCAGGGATAGTACAGAAGAATTTGCTAATAACATCATCAAATGCCAGAAAAGAGCTAGGAAGCCTACCGCTTCTGCACCAAAACATGAACCACAATATGTCTCATTGTGATCAAGCCTGCCACCATGTCTTTGCAAAGGCCTCTCAATCTGTTGTTTTCAATCAATAAAGAAAGAAAGGGCGATAAGAAAAATAAGACTTCTAAAAAATAAATTTAAATTGCAGGTTTACCATAGAAGAAGAGAATGGCGTTTTGCATAAACCAGTGAACAAAATATCAGATATTTTTCTTTTGTCAATATGAATGGTACAATATTTATCAATTTCTATGATATTTTCTACCAAAAAGTTAAAGATCCTAAACAATTGATATGTGACAATAAAATTTTGTCAATAACCTTGGGAGCTCCGATACCATCTTGTCTTGATTCTATGCCATTACCATTAGCATCAATTCTCTTCTTAATAATGTCATGTTTCTGCACATATGGACATAATTAAAGTCACTACGAATAAGATCAGTAGAATTGCCCAACGGTCAAAAGTTTGATCACTAATGCATAACACATTCAAGATTATTTTTCTATAGTTTTCTTGTAACATTTCAATGAGCATTAAAAGTATTATGTTTGTAGGTTCAATACTATGACTTAAAGTAAATAGCCAAGAAATAATATGTTAAGTATCTCCCTGAAGACATACAATGTCAAGATGTTCCTCTCCACTGATATCCATAGCATCAACACTAAGTAATGTACATGGAAGTGCTGGAAAAATGATATCAAACTGCAGTTTAAAAAATATAGAGGGTGTCATAATTAATATAAAAAATAAAAAGTCAACTGATTCTAGAAGTTGAAATACCATATAACCATAACTGATAAGTTATGTCAAAAGGGGAAAAAATACTACATGAATTCGTAGACGTTCTCCTCTTGAGGTATCTACTGTTAGCTTTGTTTCAGTTACAGAATAAAGATATAATCCTGCATCAAAACACACATAACACAATGAATGTGAAACATATTTGGTACTTGATTAGAAGCACAATACATTTCAATTAAATTATTCACTAAAACAAGGTGGAAATGTGGAATACACAAAAAGAATACAATTCGACTAGCAAAATAGCTTAACTTCCAATGATAGCTGTATACCATGAATTTAGCATTACCATGTGAAAGAAGGTAATAATCTGGTTCAAAGGTTTACAGGTCTAGTAAAACTGATCATAAGTGATTACATCAATTATTAAAGCATTCATTGATGGATGTAGGCAACACAAACGAAGAATGTTAGTCAATGCATTTTAAGTTCTTCATGGGCATATTTGAGCTCTTTTCAGATTATCATTATGCAAAGTTAAGAACTAGTTGAACTTGATCTCTAATTCCCAATCTTTAAGTTTGCTACATGTATGATGTATAGGCACTTAGGCAGTTCCCCTCATGATTTCTAAACTTCAACCTAATAATTACAAATGAAAACACATAGGATTTTTTGAAATGTACTATCATCATTCTGTCTAGAGTACATGTCAAAAGGTTCAATGATGTTGACAATTTTGTTCCCCTAGAGTCCAAACCACACACCAAATTTGAATTAACCCGCTCGAAAACTCCAAATGCAATCTCTCTTTTCCAATCTAACAATAAAGTTTATAATAATCAATCGTAAACTTTAAAAACCTAACTTTATCCCATGAAATCATTCACATGTATACAAAAATCAGTCACAAATCAAAGACAAACAGAATATCAATAACCACAATCACATAAACGGCAAGAGAACTCACTGAGCTCAGAGAAGAACAGCAGAAGCATGAAGATGGAAGATATGAGGGTGATGACACCACCGGAGAACGTTCTACTGTAGAAATCCTCATTGACTTTCGGATACGCATCGAAATTCCGTATCCTGCTTATTATACTCTCCATTTTCATTATCTGTAGCGAATTTTACTATCTATTAACACTTCGATCGACTCCTCGAAATCTGGTTTCACCTCTCAACTTAAATTGAATATGTGATTGAAAACAATCGATCTTTAACGCGAATTTTGCTGTTGATAGTTGAATTTGATTCACAGTTCTCTTTGAATCAATCGAATTTGATTTGAGATTATGAAATCGCTGATGAACAATTGAATATCGTCGTCGGATCTTCGACTTCTGGGATCAACGAGTGAAGTTGCAGAAGAAATGTTCATTGGGCTGGGCTGTATAAACGCATAAAGAGCCCAAATATGCGAACCATTTTGAGCCCATGTAGGGTTGTGACTTTGGTTAGATGTGTCATGACCTAATTTGGTTCAAAGTCAGTGAGGTCAAAACCGGTTTGAGTTTCAATCCGGTTCGGTTTGGTTTGTTAACCAGTTTTGAGTGGCTTTGGTTGGTTTTTGAGCGGTTTGGTACGGTTTCGAACTGGTTTCAGTGAGGAGGATTATAAATCGGTTTTGAATACCTAGTTTGTAATGTGTTCTAAATTGGTTTGTAGTTATTTGTCTGGTTTTGGTTCACGAACCGGGATTTTGTGCATCTCTAAATTGGATCACTAGATGTGGATAAAAAGATATTAAAGACACTTATACATGTGATTTATGTGGTAAGATTACACTAGGGTATTAGTTTTAACTTTCAAGAATTACTTGTTCTCTCTATTGTTAACTCACAAATAACACACTTTGGTGCTTGAAAATTGGATGATCTTTTATAATAAAAAAATATTCGGCTTATACTTCAACTAATAAACCCGAATACCCTAGTTTGTTTTCTTCACCTTTCTTGTATTAGTGTTGGTGTATTAGTGAGGGAAATCATGACCATCTTGACCTAAAGCTTTTGTTGAGATGCAATAACCAAGAGTATATTGACCATTGAATGCAGCCCTTGAATGTGACAGTTGCGGATGACCCATACAACCGCCAATCGTTTTAGTAACTCTTTCTTCATTTTTTAGGTAGTTGCGTGAGAGCTCAGAAATTCCACCCATGTCGTTCTTCATCTTCTCCAACCATATAATTGGTCAAGTGGAGAAATCAAGTTTCTTTAGTGTTTTTGTTATGGTTGTAAACGAAGAGAACAAACACCAACGAGGCCTTGTTCGTGATCGTTCATTAAAAAAATAACGTGTTCATGAACTGTTCACGAACGCTTACCGAAAAAAAATTTATTGTTTGTGTTCGTTTATTAAGTAAATGAATCTGTTCATGAACAGTTCATGAACATAAATAAACACAAACGAAGGCAAGCGAACGTATACAAATAGCAGTAGTCGGTCTAACATATAGCTCTCTTTTCCCTTTTTAGTACTCTTCATCTTCAAAAGAGATTTTAAACTCTAATACCAATAGCAGTAGTCGGTCTAACATCTCGCCGCCGACCACCGCACCTAGTGAATCCCTTTGGTGAGATCATCCCCCTCGCTAGTTGTAGCCCTTCGGTTGTCCATCTCGCCGCCAACAACCGTCACCATTCAGCACCTTTGGGCGTCCTCCTCGCGACTGATATCGAGCCCCCCCTCATCATTCATCATCGACATCAAACATCACTTCTCGTGTCAGAGTTTCTTTGCTTTCATCTGCTTTGTTACTTGGTGATTTTGGTGAGATTGAATTTTCTTTTGTTTGAATCTAGTATGTAATTAGTGCAAAGACAAGCTTTATCAATGACGTATTCGCTTTTAAAGTATGACGACATTATATGGTACACTTGAGTTCTGATTCTCCTAAGTGAAGTTCTAGTATAATGTCATGTGCTTAATTGTTTAGTCATCCATTCATTCTATACTTATTTTCTTACAATAAGAAAAAGAACTAAATTAAGGTACACACTTCTAAAAAGAATAAGTGAACTTAATGTTTGGTGCAAAATATGCATACTGTCGTTTTGAAAGTTATGGCACAACTTGTGAGCTCCTTTCATTCTTTTTTATATTCATGTGTTAAAGTAAATGATAGTTGCCATTTTGATTTGTAATAATACAGGTTATGTATGATGCATCTAGAGTCATGTTAGGTGAGGGCTAATCTTGGTGTTCGTTGGTGTTTATGTTCGTTGAGAAGATGAAAATTTTTTGTTATTAGTAAAGAATGTGTTTTTTATATCTAAAATACAACTTTATATGGTTTAAGTTTGTTTTTCTTAATTTCTATTTGCATTATGATGGATTTTTTGTGTTAATATTCATATGGTACTATGAATGTTTTTAACTTCATGAAATTTTATTAAAGTATACCAAAAGCTACAAATTGTACAGATAAATTGTGCTCGAGCCCAACTTTTAGTCGTTAAACAGTCCTGTAGACGAGCTTGAGCCGAGCGTTCGATCATTTAATCTGTATTAGAAAAATCAAACTTTTTCGAGCCGATCTCGAGCTTCATATACACTTCACGAGCCGAGCTCGATCAAAAATATATAGGCTCGAATCGAGCCAAGCTCGATCTAGAGCTTCAGCAAATATCCAATGAGTCGAGCTCGAATAATTTCAAGCTTGGACTAGGCTTGGCTCGTTTACACTCCTAATAACGATAGCAATAATGAATTTGTGTAAAAACTAGTCATACTTAACATGTTATTTATATATTATAATCAAAAGAAGCTAACCCCTAATTTAGATTTATTACTATCCCCATATTGAATTTTAGAATGACCAAGAAAAAATATCTAATTATAGTCTTAGAGATCAATACAATACTTGTGTGTCAATATTAATCCCATTCTATGTGCTCAACCTCCCAAACTATTGACCAAAAAAAGAACTTTCTTTCCTCCCTCAATGAAAACCATTATTCCATTTCACCATTGTTGTCACCGCCACCATCATCTATCGTTCTCCGTCATTTCATGGAAGAGAGGGGACCTCCCTCCACTTCCATTCAAGTCGGAGACGACTACCACCCTAATCCAAACCACGAGTACAACCACGACCACAATCATGTCGCCAATAACCTTCGAAACGTTCGTCCAGGCAATTACGTCATCCAAGTCCCTAAAGATAGTATTTATAGAACGCCACCACCGGAAAATGCATTGTTTGTGGAACGTCACCAAAACACTCCTTTGGAAAAGCCTTCTACTCGTCCCGTCAAATATATATTGATTTCCATGATCATTTTAAAGCTCCTTATGGGGATTATAGTTTGGATTATTCTAGTCGTGACCAAGAAAGACGACCCTCAATTTCACATAGAGCATGTTCATGTCACAACAAAAGGCGAAACCCCACAACAAAAACACGAATTCGACATCACACTAGCATCAAAAAACCCTAACGCACACACCATTATATTATTTGATGACCATGGGAAAACATCGTTATCTTTTAAAGATAAGATATTCGCCAACGGGGAGTTTCCATCATCTAGACAAGACCCTGGAGATTCGAAAGAGGTTAAATTAACCCTAACGAGTTATTCCAACACAAAGTTACCTGCAGAAGTTCAAACAAACATGAATGAAGCAAATAAAATATCCCAAAAAAGTGTCGAAATATTACTCGAATTTCGGGTTCCGGTGAAAATGAAGATCGGGATATTTGAGTTGAAGAGCAAGACGTTATCGATGTTGTGCCATTTGAAGGTCGATAATTTGGCAAAAAATACACGTATTTTATCTCAAGAATGTGATTATTCTACGGGAGTATAGTCACAAATTGACAATCTTGATGGTGGTTCAGTGGTGATGATTTAATAATTTGCCCTTGAGAATTCCTAACTTTTAAATTACTAGGTTTTCACAACGTTTGACTATTTTTTATATTTGTTTTCTTATAGCAACTTTAAGAAAAGAAATGTTCAACAGTGTTAGTCTTTACATGTATGTGATTGTTCTAGTATTGCAGAAATCTATATAATGTTTAATCTGGAATTTTAAACTAGGGTTTAGAGGGTCTAGTAGAGTGTAGACACAACAAAAGATAATTGTTAATTCTCTAGTTAATCTTCTACAATCGGTATTAGACAATGTTTCTTAGTATTTCGTATGTCTTTATTGAATGTTGTTATTTAATTACAAAATTTTACTCGTAGCAACATGTCTAGCTAACAAGTTAGTAATTGGTCAAAACGTGCAATAATACAAGGTGACGTATACGTATAGAAAGTTTGTCTATTTTAAAAAAATAAAAGTTATAATCTAAATTTCATTCATAACATGTTTGGGTCGTAGAAGTTGCTAGAATTGAAATATGAGTTATAGTGATAACAATTTTATTTTTTAAATGAATTAATAAAAATGAAATGAGAATGAACTCAGAGAGTTAATTCTTATTATGAAATTCTAAAAGAATTCGAAATCAATTTCTTAAAACAAAAAACTCATTAGAAATCATAAAATTGTAGAAACATAACTATTTACGCTAATCTATAAAATATAATAAAATAAGGTTTTCTTTGCCACTTGTCATTCTGTTAAACAATTTTTTTGACACATGCCATTTATTTAGACATCATAAATTCATTTTCCATCCAAAAGGGTATTATAGTAATTTAAACTCTCAAACAAATTTCTCTCTCTTAATAAAAATCAATTTTATTAATTGATATATTTTTCTCTCTCATCTACGTTTTTTAAAATTAAGCTATGTATTTAAAGATAAACTTTATTACGAAAATTAAAAATCATATCATTTTATTAAAATAGAAATAAAAAAAATAAAATTTTTATATAATACAAAATATTCTAAAACAGTAAACCTTTTTGAAACATAGTATTTTAAATCACTTCTTTTTCAAAAAAATATAAAAAATATGAAATTCTCTAATGGTAGGTTTTATTAAAACAACCAAAATAATTAGAAAACCAAGTTTTTAATATACAAGATTTTTATAAACAATACAATTTTTATAAATAAATATAAAAACAAATGTTTAAAAATGAAACTAATAATATAAGAGAGTTAAAAAAATAGTATAATTGTTTTATTTCTTGAACTATTACATATATATAATTTTAATCACATCTTATATTAAAATATCGTAGTGTAATTATTCGTGTTTATTACTAACTATAATACGTTTAATAAATGGGTTTTTAGCCTACCTATTTATCTATATATCTATATATCTATCTATCTATATCAAAGAATAATCTAAAATAAGACTTGATACAATTGTAATTTTTATCTTACTAACTTTTTTATTTCTTTTATCATTACTAATAATATTAAATACTAATAAGATTAATCATACCATTTTAATATTAAAAATTATATAATTTAATATATTAAAACCTATTTTTTTAATTAAAAACACACTTTTTAAAAACAAAAGTTTTATAAAATACAGAATACAATAAACATTTTTAAAAATAAATTCATTTTTTTTAAAATAACATATTTAAAACCCACATTTTTTATAAAACAAAAGTTTAAAAAAATATATTATTATTTATTTACTTAAAGTAGCTATTTATATGCAATTATAATCATATTTATCTTTAAACATAATTTTATAATTCATAAATTTTTATTACTAATTATTTAGTATTTTATTTATTTAACCCGTGTATTACACGGGGTACTAACCTAGTTTTTATAATAATATAGTTGTTCTAATCATACTTAACGTGCTATTATTTCCAAAACAAAAGAAACTACTACCTAATTTAGAAGCATGTACTCCCCCTAATTGGATTTTAGAATGAACAACAAAAATATCTACACAATATTCTCTAAGTTATTAGAAATGAACAACATCCATCTCATTCTATTCCATCATTGTTGTCATAGTCATCACCATCAATGGTTCTCTACCATTCACTGGAAGAGAAGGGCCCTCTCTCCACTTTAAATTTATGTCAAATATGACTGTTCGACTTATCTCAACCACCATGACAACCAATCACACTACCAATACTCTACAAAATGTTCATCCAAACACTTATGCCATCCAAGTCCCTAAAGATAGTATTTACCGAATGACACCCCGGTAAATGCTTTACGTATGGAACACCAACGCAATACGCATACAAAAAACCTTTTGTGGTCTATCATTTCTCTATTGATTTCCATGATCATTTTAAAGATCTTTTTTGGAATTATGTTTTAAATTATTTTAGTCATGATCCAGATTGACGACCTTTACTTTCGCACAGAGCGTTTACATGTCACCACAAAAGGAAAAACACGTCAATATAAATATGAATTCGGCATCGTATTGGCAAAAAGAAACCCTAATACACACACCATCATAATATTTGATGATCATGGCAAAACATCTTTATCTTTAAAGATGAGAGATACGTCAAGAGGAAGTTCCTATCATCTTAACAAGACCCTACTATACGTAAGTCGAGATATATTAAATTAACCCTAACAAGTTTTTCCAACAAAAAAGTTATTTACAGAAATTCAAAGAAGTATGAATGAAATCAGTAAAGAATTCTTATGAACATTTCTAAATATTACTCGGTTTTCTTGCTCTGCTGAAAATGAAGATATTGATAATGAAAATAAAAAGAAAGAAATTGTTAATGTTGTGTATAATCAAGGTTGATAATTTGGCAAAGAATTCATGTATTTTATCTTAAGATTGTGATTATTCTATTGTTATATAGTCACAACTCACAATTTGACAATCTTGATGGTGGTTCGGTGGTGGTAATTTACTAATTTGCCTTTAATATTTTTGTAACCTTTAAGTTACTATGTTTTCACACATTTTTAATTAATATTGTTTTTCTTTTTTACTCATATCATGTTTGAGAAAATAAAATATTTTGGGTTGTTAATCTTTGCATGTATGCAACTTTCAAGTTTAACAGAAACCTTTATAATGCTCGAACTTGAATTTTGATAAATGATTTAAGAGTATCTTCTGTAATTTTTATGTTCGTATCTTAGATACCGAAAAGATAAATTTTAATTCGCTCAGTTCATGTTCTGTGATCGTCTTAGATAATGCCACTTCCTTCTTCATATGTCTAGATTGAATGTTTTTTTTTTTTTTCTAATTCAAAAGTTTATACTTACGTCTAATAAGTTAGGTAATTTATAAAAAACAAAGGGCTTGTAGTCTAATGATATATATGGAGTTTACATAATAGTGTCTCTTCCTTTGAGATTAAAGGTTTGAGTCCCGTGGTGGATAATGGTGTACATTTAATAATATGATTAGATTAGTACATGTGTGTTTGTCATTTTAAAAATATAAAAAGGTATCAGTCTAAATGTGTAATAATGCGTGGTGATATATACATCTGTAATAGTTTTGTTTATTTTTTAGAAGTTTAAAGGGATGTTTGATTCATTAAAGTTTGATATAATTCAATAGAATTAGAACTGTCTCTTTGGTTTGCATGAATTGTTAAGTTGGAATCTAAATTCTAAAGATAACATATTTGTTTAAGAAATAAATGCATTTATTTATGTAAAAAAAAAATTCAAATATGAAGTTTTTAATTAAACCAAATGAATTGAATAGGCCTGTAAATGAATCGAACGAACACGAACATCAGCATGTTCGTGTTCATTCATTTAACTTTTACCAAACACAAACACGAACACATTATCGAACACGATTTTGTGTTCATGTTCGTTTATTAAGAAAATAAAAATGTTTGTGTTCGTTCATGTTTGTTCATTAAGAAGCTAAATGAATACTTCAAGAACATAAACGAACACAAATGAACAATAATAAACAAACATAAATAAACCATAATAAACAAACAAAACTGAACAAAAAAAAAAAAATCTTAAATTATCATTTTGGATTTTTGGGTTTATAGTGGAAATTAAAACTCACTAAACTTATTACTTTCTAGTATAACTTTGTACACTTATATTTCAAATATTAACACATAATACCCTTTTATTAATATATTAATATATGAACGAACATAAACGAACGAACAAAGCATGTGTTCATGTTTGTTTGTTTAACTAAACGAAAATTTTTTTGTTCATGTTCGTTTATTTCCTAAATAAACGAACATAAACGAATTTCCCGTCGAACAGTTCATGAATAGTTCATGAACGTTTGGTTCATTTACAAGCCTAGAATTCAATCTCTTACTATCTCACAGTTGCCTCCCCCATCCACCCCAGTCACCGCTACCCCCACCACACCATTGCCTCCCCGTAACGGTTATCATATATTGCAAAAACACTACCGCTGGTCATCGCCACAATTATGAGTGTTGCTGTCATCTTCATTGGCGTCGTCGTATTAAAGATGCTCTCATTTAAAAAATCTATTTAATTCAGTTTTGTAGTTACTCAATGATTTATGTATATATAGTTATATAGGTATTTAAAAAAAATAAATTAGAGCCTGTCAAGTGACAAACTTTAATTTGACCTTGCATCTATACACCGACATTGGAAAAAGAAGATATACTATTTTTCCTACCCATGCTTCGCAACAGTAATGTGGTTGTATTCTAACCATGAAACGTGACAAGAGTTCGGTTGTTATCGGTTCGTCTCGCTGAAAACCATAAAAGAGAACATCTTCCATAAAAAGGTTATTTAAGTTTAGTTGTTGAAATAGTTAAATAATGTAATACTAACATCAAAACAATGTTAAATAAGATGCAATAACGAATTAAAGAGAAACAACAAATATGATGCAGGAATCGAACCAGGGACATGAACTTTAAAAGGATAAGAACTTAACCAAGCGAGTTACACAATTACATATGATTGGCTTCAAAAGTATGCTATATAAACAATCCCAGAAAAATAAATAATTGATATCCACACCAACATTGGTTATTAAAAGTTGATATGATTAATATATAATTAATTGAAGGATGCGCACGAATTACACATCTAACCACATAAGCTGTGTGTTATCATATTATTTATATTATTTATAGTAGTGCTGGTATAATACCTAGTGTATTATACGTGTTAAATAAATAAAATATTATATAATTTGTATAAAATTTTATAAATTATAAAGTAAATTTTTAAGTAAAATATAATTAAGTTACGTATAAATAAGTAATTCAAATAAACACAACAGTAATATCATTTTAAACTTTCATTTATAAGATTGTGCTTTTTAATAGTTTCTTAAAATATTTTAGTCTTCTTTTAAAAAGAAAGTGTTTACAATGAAGTTGCAGGTAAATGAGCAACAAGTTACGCTGCGGCCCCTTTTTTAATAGCAAACTCAATTCTACTAAAAAGAAATTTTTGAATAGTTCGTATTTTAAAAAAATATTTTTGTTCAAGAAAATTTTTGTATCTTATATATTTTTAAAGAGATTTCAAATAATAATATTTATTTTCTAATTTTACCATTTCTATCTTTTAAGTTTTAAAATACTTTAAATAATATAATTATTATACATACTATTACAATCTATTAGGAGAAAAAGAAAAAAAAAACTGAATACGTTGACATGTGACATATATATCAAATGTTGTTTTATTATAGATAGTAGATTATAGAATGTATAAACTAATTTTATGTGGTTAACATTAAGCATACACACGTCTCAATACATATATCATCGTGTTATTCTTTCGAAAAGCTAATACAATGTATTTATGATTTATTAATCGCCATAACTTGGGTTTGCATTTCATTCCAAGATCACAAAAACCTATGATTCTATATATAGATTTTTATATATTTATTCTTTTGTTTTTCCAAAGAAAGAGTAGATTTTCATGGCATTATATCGATGTTGATCCAACGACTCATCCATTTCAGGTTATTCCAAAATGGGAAAGGTATAATGATGATTTGAAAATACAATGTATTTTGTTACATACACGTTTGAAGTCATCATCATAATATAAGAATAGAAAATATATAAAAAAGTATTTAGAGGTTTTATAGAATATTATTAAAATATTTTGTTTCTAGAAATTTTAAACATAGCACGTCATGCAATCACCAGTCTATCATGTGAGAGGTAACTAGAGTTTATCTAGCACCAAATTAACATGACCTTTGTTAGTAAGAGTTTTTACTAGTTGTATGGGGTTCTGATCACTCTTAGTGCTTGTTTAGTTTACAGAATTCTTAAGAACTAAAATTAAAATTGAAAAATTTTTCATCTAAAATTTCATTTGATTGGTTAACGAATGGAATTGGAATTGAAATTTTTTCCCACATTTATTGAAATTCACATTTCTTACACTTGCATATTAATAGAATGTTCAAATTTGACATTTTAATTCCACTCAAAATTGATCAATCAAACACATTATTAATTTAAAAAAAGATATCAATTCCAATTCCAATCCCATATCTTCTTCCAATTCCTTTGTAAAATATTATGCGAACCAAACGACCCCTTAGGACTTGAACCCGAATATCTTGCATAGTTACATATGTCTTTAGCGTGCAGCCAAACATGTTATCAGTTTGATACAACCAAACACATTATCAATTGTAACTATTTGTATACAGATAAAAAGAAGAAACTTAGTGTTCAACACTATTACCAATCAATTTTGAAGATATGTAACCAGTTTTATTTTGTTTTCATACATTGTAAAAGTTGAAATAGAAATGGTTTATTAATGATGTTGATAGTCAAAAATTATAATTAAAACAATTGGTAGAGTGGGGAATGAGCTTGACTTTACAGGCTGTTAGCTAAGCATCTCCAAGTGTTCATATCTTAAAGATAGATCCCCACCTTGGCTATGTGATAGTTTTCTTTTATTATTTATTGTGACTATTAATCTTTAAACTTTGAAGATTTGGTTGTAAGTTGTAACTTGTCTTCTAAACAAAACGATCAAATATAATAATAAAAATTACTACGAGAGGCGATCGACTATGTTGGTAACATATCAAAATATATTCAGATTAAATTGGTTTCTTTAAGTTGTTAAAAATAGGGATGTTTAAAATCAGATAACCGAATTTCGGATGTCCTAAAATTTGGATAGTAGATTTTACTATCCTAATCCAAATTCTTAAAAAGATATGCATTTTTTATTAATTTTTATAAAAAATTAGTATATTTTGTTAAAAAAGTTTTTGGACATCCGAAATTTTTATAAAAATATCGAGATCCCGAAAATTATCCGAAATTTCTAATTAATAGTTATTATTTAATAATTTTTACAAAAATATTTCAGATATCCAAAAAATCACAAAAACACTACTGAATCTAAATCTTCGGATTTTTCGTATTAGGATTTGGTTTCGGATACAGATATTTTTGAAAATCTCTAGTTAAAAGCATCTTGTCTATTAAACTCGTCAAGATTATTATGATACTTTATTTTGGTTTTGTAAATATGATTATAGTATTATGTTAATACTAATTTCTTCTCTATAGCAAATACAATGGGAGCTAGTGAAAAGGAAGCCCCATTCCATAAATGATTTAATTTAAAATTAAAAAACAGTCAAAAACAAAATAGAAAACTTTAACACATAATTGGGTCTTTATAAAAAATATTAATCTATAAACTTATTGATTTAGGAATTTATACATCACTAAAGTTTTGTAAGAGAAGCTCATTATATCTATTTATAATGTTTAGGATTTACATTAATTATAAATTTATGAACTAAATAAACATAATATAAGTTTATTAAAATTTCAATAAATTGTAAAAATATTGAAAAGGCTATATACAAATATATCAAGTTATTAAACGTTTAAATATATATCATACTATTACGTAATATTAAAAGCCTATTAAATTTAATTTAACCGCACTAAAAGCTAAATAGTTTATTGTAATAAATAATTTGATTATAAAAATAAAATTAAAAGTGATGATGAAGTAAAAATAAAAATTTTATATGAATGACGCTACATTGGAGAAGAAATAGATATTTTTAAAGAAGTAATGTACGTTTTATTAATGTGTTTAGTGATCCGGCATGTTTATGATTATTTTATAAAAATTTACATCATATGTTGTTAGATATTGAATATGTTTTACTCTAAAACTTGTAAATTGGGAATGAGATGTATTTGGGTCAAAATGATAATTTTCATGTATTAGAAAACAAATCGGTTTGGTTGATTCATATCATTTTTTCTATTATTTATAACTTATGAAATAATTACTATATTAAATATAATTTGAAAAGTCTATGACTAACTAATATTAATATAACTGCTTTTAAATGAAACATTTTACATCACTAAGAATTTGAGTACCCTTGACTCCTTGAGGTTACATTTGACATGTAAGTTCGACCCATAACATGGGTCACTTTTAACTTAATTTTTTTTTTAATATGGGTGTTTTATACCGATTGGTTAACTCAACAACACTTCTACTTGTTAGTCTTTAAAAAGTAGTTAATCTATAATATGACTAGAAATTATGTTATTCAAATACTAATAAAAAAATTTTCATTAAAAAGGATTAAGCGATTATCAGTATTAAACTATATCTTCTACGAGTTTCATCATTTTGAACTTTAATGGTAACATTAACTAAATATATTATTATCTTTAAATATGTCAAAAATTGGCTTTTAACTTGTATAAAATTATATACAATTTATAGCCTCAAGAGGAAAAGAAGCAATTAATTGTCCTTTGCCCATTCCCATATGTGAAAGGAACACAACCAAAAAGAACCATAAAGATTGAAAGAAGCCTAATTTGTAAAGCAAAGATAAAGTGGGTGGGGACCTATCAACCATGCTCTCATTGCCTTCACTTCATAATTACAACCCATTATAACTAACCGAATTTTTATTATTTTAAGATAGACATATATAGGGATACATTCTATTAAAAATCATAAATATGTAAACTACTATTAAGAACCGAATAAGCAATGCATATAACATCTCAATAAAAATAGTAATACTAAAATATTACGCTTTAATTTTATCATTTCATTGTTTCAATAATTTATCATCTCTCTTTTTAAATTTTTTAGAAAAACTATAAAGTGTTCATATATACAATACAAAGTGGGTGCATATATGCACATTTTCAAAAGAGTATAGATATCGTATTTTTTAAAAATTTATATTAAAAATAGTAATATTACAAGTATTTTGAAATGTTTTTCTAATAAATAGTAGAACATTTTAAGTGGTTATTTACAAATTTTTGATTCTCGTTTGAATATCCCTCGGCATATATATATATATATATATATATATATGTATATGTATGTGTGTATATACACATACATACATACATATATGAGATGTATTATTTGCTAACTAATTTTAAAGAGTAAACATGTGAAAATATTTAAGATCAATCAAAATAATTATTTTTATTGTTGAAATAATATTATTACATATATATAATATTATGGTCTTTTATGTATATATGCAAATTCACATATGATAAAAACCTAACACATGTGTATACTATAAACTACACGATGTAAACATAAGTTGTATGTGGTTACAAATCACACATGTGTTAGTTACATACGTGAATTTGCATATACATAAAAGATCATAATATTGTATATGTTTAATAATACTATTAAAAAAACAATGATATTCATTTATCTTGATTGATTTTCACAAATTTACTCCTAAAAATGATTTGCAACATACCTAAAAGACTATAATATTATATATGTTTAACAATGATATATACATATATATAGTGTTGGATTCAAATGAAAACAAAAAGAAATTATAAAATCCAATAAACCAAATTTTCACCTTTAATGTATTAAAATCAATGACTCGTATTTTTTAAAAGAAAATAAAATGTTGTACTCTTGTGGAATCATAACTACACACACACACACACACACACACACACACACATATATATATATATATATATATAGAAAGCTTCAAATGAGAATTCTATTTTATTGCGAGAACTCGTCATAAACAATAAATTTCATTATTATTATTATTATTTTTTAATAACATTATTACACATATAGAAGATATAATAATTTATATATATATGTAAATTCATAAGTGTATAAAAATTTATATCGGTGTAAGTTTACAAAAAAGCACATATATTTGAAGTTATAAGTAAACTTACACAAATATAAATTTTTTACACATACGAATTTATACATATACACAAAATATAATAATCATGTATATTTGCTCTAATGTTATTACAACAAAAAAAAATAATAATTTTGATTGATTTTGACTAATTTTCGCAAGTTCTCGCAATAATACAGGATTCTTATTTGAACCTTACCCTATATATACATATATAGGGTAAATTTCCTTTGTTAACCTTTGTTTATTGTTATAACTCGTTAACTCTAATGTAGCAAACACTTATACCATAATGATACGGTATAACTAACTTTTTCATCGTTTTACATCACTGATGTAACGATTTTCCCCCACTTTTCAAAATTTCACTATCTTTTTACAAAACCTTCATCGTTTTTTTTTAAATCTTCTAAACTTATGCATATGACGTTATATTTTAATACCAATTACACCATTAAATAGATCGTTTTAATATCTTTAACCGAGTATACTGTTGCTATATTTTTTTAAAAAATCTTTTTAACGTTTTTTGTGGATCACTAGTTTTACCACTATAACTCTAACTTATAGTGATGACGTGTGTCACACCCCGACTGATGACATAATCATCAAGGTGGACGGAATGCGAATCGATTGTTAATAACACATGAAATTAAATAAGTTGAAATAATATTAAATATTATTTTCATTGAATAAGATTAATCAAACAATTCATTACAATCAAATATAAACACAAGTAAACATAATAATATTTTTAAATTTTGATTAAGTCCAATCCCTAAATATGTATTTAGAAGTCCACTAATCTGCATTTCTGAAATCATATGAAAAAGTAACGAGTTAGCAAATAAATTAGTGGGTGAGTAATCACAAGTTTGAATACATATGTAGATTGATTAAAATGATTGAAAAACAATTCCATTCATATGGCAATGTCAAGACTTATAAATGCAATAGTGTAACATAAAAGACAAACCAAATACAATCAAACCAAATGATTGAATTGACTCGGTTCACAAACGAAGCCTTATGATTTATTAAATGAATCTGGTTCCAATCACCTCTTGAATATTCATACGAGATGGGTATTTCAAACCAATATATCTATTATTGTTGCCATGACTAAATGAATACATGATAGTGTTATCATCTAGTTTATCTAACTATGCACGTATAATTGCAAGTAATAACATAGCATGTGTTGAATTGAATATTGAAATAGAATAACAAATAATAATAATGATTAAATATGAATCGTATGATTTACCCAAAATATAAAACATATAGAAATAGGCTATAAATACACACTTAATAGATGGTGTTGATGTGAATACTAGAATATGAAAATAGGCACAAATGATTTTCCTCACGGATAAACTAAGAGTGATATTTTAAATTAGAATAATAATGATTCAAACATGAATTAGAGTTCCAATTGAGATTTGGGTTTATCAATTTAAAATAGTGTAATTAATTTATATAACTTGATTAAATAGAATAGAATGGATTAAGTAATTTAATTTAAAAACAATAATAGTTAATTAGTTTTAAAATAATATGACTAATTATATACCTTGATTAAATAAATCTAGAATAAATTGATTAAGTAATTAAGATTAAATATAATAATAAATAATTAGTAAAATAAAATCATTAAATATTATTTGAATATTTCATGTATAATATTTGATAGAGTTTAAATATTAAAGTATGAAAAATAAAATAATTAATTCAATTATTATTTAATAACTTGATCAAAATAAATGATTAAATAATTAATTATATAAAAGATTTATAAAATGTTGCTTTAAAATGTTTGTAAGTAGTTTGGGTTTGATTTAAAATATTTTTTATAAAATTGAACACTTTATAGTGAATTAGTAATGTTTCCATGACATTTATATTTATTAAAAGATAATGAAATGTGAAATTTAAAAATTTTAGAATTTTTCCCAAGTAAATAATTATTTCTGAAGTAGATTTAATTAACAAAAATAATTTTTTTATTATTTTAATAATATAATAATATTTTTTTGGTTCTTAAAATGATTAAAAAAATTAATTTAAAATAAATTGGGGAGTGCCTCTTTTGAACCCGGGTCTCCCCTGAATATGCCATTAGTTTTAACTAGTGGGCCAAAGCCTAGAATCTATCAAAGTTTTATTACAATCTGGTAAAAATAATAACTCCCAAATCCCTAATTCCTATAAACTCTAACTTTCGATTTCAATCAAATTAAAGCCTAATTCGGTCCTATTAATCAAATTAAGCTTAGGGCTTTAATCCCCACATAAATAGAGTGTGTTTGTGTGGTGTTACCTAATTGATAATTGAATCGATGATACAAGATGAAGAAATACTCACGATAGAGGTGAATTTGATTTGAGATGCAAACGATGATGTTAATCAAATTACTTTATTGCGAAACTTTCACATATCAAATGGAACAAGAACCCTCGATCAATTGAATGCTTTGATGTTAAGAAGGTAAATTCTGGCTAGGTTATAAATTTGAAAGAAGATGGAGAGCAAGTTTGATGTGTGTGAGTATTGCATGAGAAATTGAGTGTTCAAAAAGATTGAATGGATCAACTAGAGCTCTTGCCCTTTGTTATATAGATTCGATTCAAGCTGTTTCAAGTTGAACGGACTGAAGATATGATTTGGTCATTTTGGGTTTGATTCGAAAGAAATTGTATAATTTGAATCACCATTATGAACGTGTTTGAATTATAATGATTGTATGCGCTTTTCAATTCGACTAAATTGATTAATTTATTAATAATTGTGTCAAAACAGTTTAAAGGTTTGAATGGGATTCGGTTTCGATATAGAACACCAATAATTGGAGATGATTTTGAATTGGAATGAGCATTAACTTTAAATCTAGTTTGTGAATAAGCATACACGGTTTGATTGAGTTAAAAACGATTAAGTTTGGTTGTTTTTTGAGTCGCCGAAGTTAGGCCGGAGGCTGGCAAGAGTACATAGGGTCAATGGGGTGGGGGTTGGGTGTTTGAAATATTTACACATCGGTCCCTACAGTTTAAAACTTATTATTTTATGTGTAAAGTTCTTAATTAACTTTTAGACAATTACATTTTACAACCAAACTTGATAAAACCATATTTTTATTAATTTAACAAATTATTTTATTTGTAAAACTTTATGATTTTATAAATCTTATAAATATTTGTAATTTGATTATTTATTTTAATTGAATAAATAAAATCTTATGATTTTTAATAAATTTTATAAATTTATAAAATTTATTTTATATATTTAAAATTATATTAATTTGAACAAATGGCAGATTCATTGTATTTGATTCATAAAAATAAATAAATAATTAAGTAATGAATTTTATTTATAAGATTGTCTCAAACGGGTTCGGTTTTGTGTTTTATGTCAAATGTTACAACATAGCTTACTGTGGATCACTACTTAGGTTAATGGGTTATTATAATAAACAAAGATTACTAATATATATGTGTGTTACATATTTACCCATTTCACTATTTTAGTGAAATTATTTATTGAATGATCATTTTACTCATGTTTTCACTAAAATACTTTTATACATTTTACTTTTTAAGATTATCAATTATATAGTTTCTCAAGTTCGAATCTTTTATATAAATAGAAACAACAAAATTATATCTCGTTTAAAACTTTATTTTAAAACAACAATAACCGATGATCAAATTTATATCTCCAAGTATAAAACACAATTGTCAAAAGAGGTAAACAATTGTAATAATAAAACTTCAATATGCAAATATTTTTTAGTAAAAACAAGATAAAATGGTTATTTAATAGTTTCAGTTGATTGAAATGGATACATATGTAATATATATATATATATATATATATATATATATATATATATTTTAAGAAAGAAAAATATGTAATTGATTTTTAATTTGAGAGAATATGTAATTTATGTTCTTAGGAAAAAAAATATGTAAAAATCCCTTTATTTGATACCAAGCCATCAAAACACACAATCATAAGTCACCGGTTTGGGATAAGTCACTGGTTAAGGTGAGGTGCCCATGACATGTAAATATTGGGAGGTCATGGGTTCAAGTCTCACTCTGAGCAAAAATGCTCAGGGTTGAGCCAGGGGTTTTTCTTAGCAATGGGTTTCCTCCTGAGGGGGTTGGGGGTGAGGTCTCAGCTGGGAAACGAATAAGTGGGCCCGATTAAGATAACACTTATTTTCCGAAGTTGAGTCGCATATTTGCCATTCAAAAAAAAAAAATAAATAAGTCACCGGTTTGGTTTCTAATTTTAGTTCTTTCTGTAATAAATATTTTTGAGTAAGTTGATGGTATGATTAGATCATAAAACAAAGCTCGTGGCCATCATCAAACCTTTCCACTTTTATCTCACTTTTCTTATCTTTTCCCCTTATGCAACTATTTAAAGTTTTAAATGGGGCCAAAATACAATAAGTTAAAGTTTAGGGATGAGGTATAAAGTGGTTCACTTGTGAACCGTGAAAACCCCCATTCCAAGATACCGTAATTTATTAGGCTGTCTAGAAAATTATATTTTATATATTATATTGTTAATTGTTAATTGTTAATTTTAATAAATATAAGTTTTTCAAATTGTTTATCTTTGTTGACGCATATTTTTATTATTTGATGATGATTAAAATGGTTGTTTGGTTAATTAAATAGTTAAAATGGTTGTTCAATTAGTTAAATGGTTTTTGAGAATCCTTTTTCTTTAAAGTACTCATACAAATAGCCTCTCAAGTCTCAACCCACTAGTGCCATTATCTACAACCAACAAGAAGTTGTAAAGCAAAGAAACACACAAGTTAGAGAGAGAGAAAGATGATTAGAAGAAATGGGAAAAGAGCTTCTTCAAGAGATCTTTTGGTATGCTTTCCTACAAGACCACATCTTGCATTGATGCCAAAACCGGCTAGCAGCCCACGTCGACACCTACGTCACCTTCACCAAAACCACCTTCGGAAGTCTATACGAGGGGGTGGAGGTGGTAACACAGGCGGCCATGCAAGTCCATATATGTGGTCAGGGACAAAGCAGTTGGGCTCAGATAACTTATCTGAGCCCACTTCTCCTAAAGTAACTTGTGCTGGTCAGATCAAGGTCCGACCCAGCACAAGATCATGCAAAAACTGGCAAACGGTCATGGAAGAGATCGAGAGAATTCATAACAATAGAAAGAAGAAGCCTAATTGGATGGAAGCATTAGGGTTTAAGAAAGAAGTCATGCAGTTCTTGAGTTGTTTAAGGAATATTAAGTTCGATTTTCGTTGTTTGGGGGCATTTTCTCATGTAGATATCACTTCGGATGACGAAGATGATGATGAAGATAACAATGACAAAGGAATCAATCAAAATCAAAATCAAGATCAAGATCACCTTGATCATGATCATGATATCAATGAAGAAGTTTCACCAGGAACTATGTTTTCCAAATGGTTTATGGTGCTAGAAGAGAATCAAGATTGTGGGGAGTATGAAAAAGATGAAAACTGTTTGAAATCAAAAGAAACAGAAGATAATCATCCATGTCTGCCACCTGCAAATGCGCTTTTGCTTATGCGATGTCGATCTGCACCCGCTAAAAGTTGGATGGAGGAGAAAGAAGAAGAAGAGCAAGAACAACTAAAGAAAAATGGTGATGATCATGATCATCATCATGATCAAGAAGATGAAGAACATGCTGATAAAGATAAGAAAAAAGTCAAAAGGAAAAGTTTATCAGAATTGATGAAAAATGAAAGTGATTTCTACAAATTATCAATTGATATTGCAAAGGAAACCTGGGTTATAAGTGGTGGAATTCACAAAGATCCATTCTCAAGAAGTAGAAGTTGGAGAAGGTGATCTAAAGACTAAAATCCATCATCAAACATGTTTTTTTTATTAATATTAATAATATTTTTTTTTTGCAATTTTTCTTTTTGTGAGAGCTTAAGTTGTAAGTATTTTGTAGATAATATGCCCAAGGTAATTGTCGTATAATGTTTACAAGAAATGATTAACTATTTTGATGGTTGTATAATTATTTTAATGTCATCAAAAGTAATTACACTTTTCAAATATTAGTATTATGACATTGCACTATTCTCGTAAATGATTGCCTTGATTATGGCTAGATAAACTTATAGTAAACAACAAATTATATATAGGATTGTGTAACTCCTAGATCTACATCAAATCGAACTCGATATCATAACAATATGAGTCGATCTAGTACTGCTAGTAATCTTCAATCCGAGTTGGAAGCCCAAGTCATTTACGTTTTTCTCATATTTACTTTAATCATTTCGTGTTTACATCAATTAATTCCATTTTCAAATAACATAATAGCAAACTATCAATAAACCAGAAAAAGTTGTATTTTTTTAGTTCGCTAATGAGAGAGCTATATTCCATTCAAACTCATCAAAATTAGCTCGAGCTGAATTAATCGATTTATTAATGAGCTAATTATTGTTGTGTTTTGAGCAACGAGTTAATTGTCCGACCATAATATAGTTTCAGACCATAAATATTATAATCTACTTTTTAACTAAATCCGTCTGATATCATTCACAATCAAGTTAATTTTATATATATTAGAGCTACTGTGTGGCAGATTTTAAAGTTTAGTTTAATAGCTTTCAATCAATGATTTTTTCCTTAGTTTCTTTTATAGGAATGCCTAGCTTGAGGGTGCATATTAAAGCTACAGCAACAGTTATATATTTTAGTTGTCTTGTTACAGTTTAGTTAATAGCCCTCGGTTATGTACTCTCCTATTATTCTCTATAGGGCTCCTATATATAGGAGCATCTCTAGTATTGAATTGTTGGCTTGATACATTTATAGCTAAGAGAATATTTCTTACCTTCATTTAATATCCATCAACAAGTTAAAAGAATATTACTCTCCTAATTTAACGGTTCAATGAACTATGTTTAGAAGGTTCCCTTAGTGAACTTAGGTGCTGTTTGGTAATATCTGAATGATTAAGTGCTGAACTAATAAGAGCTCTGATCCATTAAGTGTTGAACCTTTAAAAGGTCTGAACCATTAAGAGCTACTATATCGTTTAATTATTTAAAGACAAATATCTGACCAATTCAGATAAGAGGTATTAACCATTCAGCATTAGACCCTTAACCATTCAGCATTAGTATAATAATTAACCATTTAGAGGCAAATGTCTGAACCATTCAGACATCTGAACCATTAAGAGGCTGATTAAAAGGCTACCAAACAAACTCTTATTTTTGTCTTATTTTTCATGTTTATTTTAATCGCACTTGTATTATAACTTGTACCCTATAACAAGATATGCTATATGTAATATTATATATTCCATACGTGTTTGGAAACACTTGTACACACATATGGGGATTAGATTGTATTCTGAACGGCTGTCGGGGGTACCCATTGTTCACTTTCATGCTTTGCTTAGTTGTATGTGTGTATGATTTAGAATAACAAGATAAAGGGCATATTTTTATTATTTATAGATACAACTAGTTTTTTTTACCCGTCACGTTGATATATGAACAAGTACGATAATAATTGTTATAATAATAAGCACAAGAAAATTATTCTACCAGTATAACTTATGTTACATAATTAACGAATTATGAGACGAGATGTTGCTCATGAATTATAGTACCTTTAATGTAATAAGAAGAATTCTCTTGAGCACATTAAAGGTGGTTCCCGCTAATCATGCATTAATTCTGGTATAGTTAATTAATGTTAAGTATTGTAAATCACTAACAAAACTTCGATATAATTAGGGGTCTTTAACTAGGTCCTTATTAGTCCAACTTTAGATAGTGTGATTATCGGCTGGTTTATAATTAGAAGTCTTTACACGAACTAGGATGTCTTTAGAATGATGTGTTTGAGATAGAAACATCTTGTCATTGTTTTTAGTAGCAATAATTCCCAAAAAAAATAACGCAAAGGGTCCAAGTCACTTATAGCTAACTCAAAACTAAAAGAAGTGATAATACGACATACAAACTCAAAGGATGATTTAGTGAAAAATAATGTCATTCACATATAGTAAAAGAAAAGTTGTATCGTGGCCTTGCTTATAATAATAAAGAGTTATAATCTTTCTACTATAATAAAACAATAATTTGGGTGACACGTGTCAGAATCACATTTCAAATTTTTGATTGATATCATTTCTAAAAAATAAATTTTTGATAAAATAAGAAATTTTTTATAAAACATCAAATTTTTTTAAAGTTAGTGTTTTTAAAAAGTTAAATTTTTATAAACCAAAAATAAAATAAAATTGAATATTATAATAAGAAAATTTTTAATGATATTTTTGAATAGGATTTGTTTTGAAATAAAATATTTATTTTCTTAGAAAAATAGTTTTAAAACAAAAGTTTAAAAAGTTGATATAATTTTTTATTACTTATAGTTATTACTCATACGTAATTTCAATCATATTTTATCTTAAATATCGTCTTATACTTAATAAAGTTTTATAAGTAGAAAGATTTTATTTGTTAAATCCGTGTAATATACGGGTTTAATAAAGCTAGTGACTTTTATAAAATCCAATAGTACACTAGTTAGTTTATTAAGGAATGGGTGTTTGGTGTTTAACCTTAACCGAATCCGGATGTGATTTTTTGTTTCATGTGTTTGCAATTTGACCCTGTGTTCTTGTGTTTCTTGTAAGTTTTTAGAATTTGTTTTTTATTAGTTAACTTAATATTCAATCAAGCCCTTGCATTTCCATTCACATATCACACAAAAGTCTAATGCTGACCACATGCTCATTGTAGATATAATACTCTACTTATCCTAGCTATTTAGATGATTTAGGTTTTTGCATGACTTGAAGACGGTCATCATAATGTTACTCACGAAGAAGAATGTAAAGTCATGTTGCTTCAAGACCAACATTTGGGCCATCCTAATATTCAAGTTAAATCATTCACTAGAGTTAGAGACAACATTCTTTTGAAGGCGAAAGAAGCAAGGTTGTCACCAATAAAAACCACGTAGTCGGATTATGACCAATGTTTTCAGAACCGGATCGGACGTCGAACTGGACGCCTTACTGGTTCGGTGGTCGGACCGGTCGGACCGGATTTAAGAACCGGATGACGTCATAATTATATATATAGTATATTATATATATAGTTATATATATAATTAAATATAAGTAATTTATATACGTATTTTATAGTTATATATAAAGCTTAACTATATTTTTATATCTAACATACTAATTTATAGTTTAACACCCCGTTTTTACCCATTAAAATCAAAAAAATAAAAAAAAATAAAAAAAATTACAAGATCTGGTCCGAACCGGTCCGGTTTCCCGGTCCGACCAGCGGTTCGGGATGAACCGGCCGGTTCGACCGGCCAGAAACGAATCGATGTGAACCTGACCGGCCACCCAGCCGATCCCCGGTCGAACCAATCGGACCGGCCGGTCCGATCCGGTCACAAAAACACTGCTTATGACGAATGAAACGAAATGAATACCTCTAGTACTGAAAGTTATTAATTGTAGATAGCGAAGAATGCTTTTGAGATGATTCATATGAGGTTCACAAGGATCATGCGTTTAAAAGACAAAAATAAAAGATCCAAGAGAAAATGACAAGGAGTTAGATGGTGAGATTTATTGTGAAAACTCTTATAAACGCATTTGTGTTGGTAATCAATATTAGTTTATTTAAAATGATCACTAATATATTAATGATAAGATAAAAGTTGACGTAACGTAAATTTAATAACATCCATGTTATTTAGTGTATGTGTGTTTCTATTCATTAACTACTAGATTTAGTAAACCCGTGTATTACACGAGTTGATCAAATAACATATTTAATAAAATAAAAATTTATTAATTATAAAATAATATTCAAATATAATATATGATCAAGGACTATAAGTAATAAAAAATTATACTAACTTTTTAAACTTTTATTTTAAACTTTTCTTTGTTTTTTCATAAAAATAAATTAGACATTTTGTTTCAAAACAAAACGTTATAAAAAATATATTTAAAAAAGTTTGATGTTGTTGAAAAGTTTCTTATATTATAAAACTTGTTTATATAAACTAATAAAAAGATTTCTTTCTTAATTTACTTATAGGACTATTTTAGATCTAAAAATAATTAAATAATATTATTAGTAGTTAATGTAAATATTTAATAGGAGAGAGAAACGAAAAAATATTGATAAGAATTAATATGATGCCGTCACGTGTCACTCATAAATAATTTTTTATTAGAGTAGAAAGATACTCTTATTTGCAATTTATATTATTCTTTTGTACAATCTTTTAGATATAATTGTTTAACCTTGATTTATCTTCTCAAACTCGCATAAAATAAAACTAGAAATTAATAAACACAAATTCTCGTTTATTGAATAGTCAATTAGTGATTTTACAAGAAAAGTACTTTATCAAACAAATCAAATCAGACCATTAGAATCTTGTTTACAAAAATGAAAAGCATTACTGATTGATTGAATTTTTACACGTGTACAAAAAGAATAGAATTGGATTTAAAAGATGGCAAAAGTAAAACAATTTTCAACTTTATTGTAACAATATATCTTTGTAATCTAAACTTTGTTTATTAATTAAATTAGTCACTAATATGTTTAATTACCCTAAAGTTTTAATCATTATTTAGCATGCAAAAAGGCACTATAAAATTATTCTTGATGGTATGGGCAAAGGGCCAAAGGAACAATTTATATAATCATTGAACAAACTCCAAAAGAAGGTTGCGTAGTGCTAGTAATAATGGCTAATAATTATTTCTTTAAAAACCATTTTTCTCCATCAAAATTCTTGCATGATTCTATTAAAAAAATTAGATTCATTAAACACAATAAAACATAATATTTGAACATCAAGTTAACTAAAAAAAATAGTTTCATTAAACAATATATTTATTATATCTCACTTATCAAAATCAGTGGCCAATGAGAAAATATGACGTTTTTACTGCTTAAACATGTCATTCAAATGTTATTAACAAAGCGGTTAGTTGTGGAGTTGGTTAAAGTTCTCACCTTTGAGCCATATCATACACGCTTGATCCATACGGGTGCATTTCTTTGTCTTTTTTTTGTTTTTTGTTTTTTTTGTTTTTTGCTTTTTTTCTTCTCCTAGTTTTCTTTTTTTTTTTTTTTATTTATACATTACTTTCTTTTCTTTAATTATTAAGCTGTAACACGTGGGGTATAATATTGTTTTCAATCTACTTTTTTATCTCTAAAATAGAGCAGATATAAATTCATACATTTTTATATACTTAACCATTTTAATATTACTGTCATAACGTACGAAACGAAGTTTCGCATACGCGCAAAAGCTTATATTGTAGCTTATTATTATTATTACATACAAGTTAGATGATATATCATATATTTGTTATTATTAGAAGCTATATTATCATTACACATTATTATGTTAATTAAATAAATTAGATTAATCAAACATTGTAAAACTTACTATTACATCTCTTTAGGACATGTTTGCAAGGAACGTGTAATCTTCGATCATGACGAAACCATAAAGGTTTATCATACAAATTTTTTTTATAAAAAATAGTCAGTTATAAATAAAATGTTTATTTGAGCTGTAACTATTCATTGTTTAAACTCTTACTACATCAAGTATTACTCATTATTGCAAATAAACATTGAACTAGTCAATCCAAAACACGAAACACAACGCAACACAACACATTTTAAGTGCGTAAAACTAACCAAAGGTTTATCATACAATTTTTTTAAAAGCGTCAGTTATAAATAGAATGTTTATTTGAGTTGAAATCGTTCTTTGTTTAAACTGTTACTAAATCAAAAAATATTACTCATGAATTCATGATTGCAAATAGATGTTACACGAGTCAATCCGAAATACGAACACTACACAACACATTTTAAGCGTGTCCAAGTTACAGTTGAACTCTTTCGCATGAATAGATATATAGGCTGTGTCAGGGTTCACCTTTTCCGCCTGTCAATCTCCTAACCTTAAATTCAACCTGACTTATCAAACCCACATGTTTATTAGACGTCAAGTTTTAGAAATGTTAAACAGCAAAATTAACTAGTTCGGAGCTCGAGCAGGCTTCACGATATGGTATGAAACCAAACCGGTTAAAAATCGTTAATGTACTGTTAGCGAACCAATATCGTACGATCCATTTTTTGATACATAAATTTTTGGTACTGGTCGTCAGTGGTCACATTCAAATGGGCCAAACATAGGTAGGTTCGTCTTGTTAACTTAACCGTGCCTAACTTTTCTAGAGGCTGGGCTTAGCCCAATTAAAGCCCACTCTAGAGTCTACACCAATCCAGCCCATGTGAACGAGTTTATGTGGTCTCATCCAACTACACAACATATATTAAACAATAACGAACAGTTCAAATTTATTTTACACATAAAAAATGCTTGTATTATTACTATGATATTTTTACATTAATTACAATAAATTCTTGTTTTTCTTTAACAAACTAGTGAAGTTATGGTTTAACTTAAGGTAAGACCAAATTGACAAAAACAAATTTAAAGGATGCTAATATCTTTAGCAACATATGATACAATAGGCCAATTGGGTATTTAGGGGCGTTTACAGTTCAGTTTTGTTGGTTTTTAACTGTGAGTCACAATGAGTCAAGCTTTTTTACTATTTGTAAACCAAAGTAAAACGGGTAAAGAATTTAAACAAAATCAAACCAAATGGTTAAGCTAATGGATCTTTTAAATATATATCTTTTGGTGCGGTCTGAGTTGACTGGAAAGTTAAGCATTATGTAATATATAACAATGTAAGATATTAATTGACTTGTATTGAGAAAAATAACTATAAATAATAAAAAAAAATAATTTGATGCAATTATAAAATCAAAATTGTAACATTGTGTAACATATTACTGGTTATGTTATATTACTATCAACCGAAAGATATCGTTAGTCATCATAATTGTTGCTTTTAGAGCAACCTAAAAAATTAAATTGCTTCGTCGGATTCGAAGTAAAATACCCTGTGGGAAAAAGTGAAAAAAAAAAAAGAAAAAGAAAATTCTGCAAAACTAACCAATGACCATTTCAACCATTTTCACTTCACTATAAACACCCCTATATGATGCCAATTAAATTAGGATTAAACATATTGAATTAACAAGAATAATTATAACATTCAAACGTGCTTGAATTCACCCCTGCTTTACGCAGAGTTCGAAAAGTAGCTGGCTCGCATTGCGATCTGATATACACAGTATTATCTTACGTCTCATGCACAAAACTATTTTTCATGACTTTAACTCATAACCTAAATGTTATAAAACAATAACTTTACGAGTTATCCGTCACGTATTCAAATGTATATTTTATAAATATAGTGTATGATAATTATAATATCTAACCGGCCAGCACTAACAAATTAAAATATGCCGTCTAGAAACTATTATTATTAAATTTGTTACACGACAACTTGATTTGATCATGGGCCCAGAGATCTTATAGGGGTCCAAATAAATAGTCCAAATGACAGTATGACACTACGTTAGACTCAATCTAAACCATAAAATAAAACAAAAACCACACGTACACAAATAAATAAACGAATTAAACCTTATGCCGATCGGATCTAAAAACTATGTTCGCTTGTCGCGTTTACAACTCGGTCAACATGTTCACTTCTTGTCCTTCGTCTTGCTTCAAACCGCGATTAAAAACCCTTTGAATTCGTTTGTGTTAGTCTCGTTGATTAGTTTTACAGGTTTTCCTTTTGCAGTGTGTTGCTTCTCGAGTTGCATCCGAGCTTCCAAAAACTCCCGCTTGACTTCTTCATCTCCACGTGTTTCTTGGTTCAAAACGTCGTAGTCTTGAATTGCAGCCTCCCATCTTTCCAACTATATAATAGTAATAAGATATACAGTTATCTAGTTGTATTGATGAGTATCCAAAAAGGACTCTGGTTTACCTTGGCATTGCATTGCGCTCTTCTGAGTCTAACCTTCGCGTACGAAGGTCTTAAGTTAAGGGCTATGGTACAATCTTCAACGGCTCTTTCGAACTGACCTAGTTTGTAACGACAAGCAGCTCGATTGCTTAACAATACTGCATTGTACGGCTCATGCTCCAATCCTTCACTATACACTTTACACGCCTCGTAGAATTGTGACGCCTTAAAAATCTTGTTACCATTAGCTCGAGCTTTCGCCAATGCTCGAGTTTTCCTTGCCACGCTGAAAACCGCCTCGCTTTGATCAAGCTCAGTGGCCCGCAACGCAACACTCACCGCCTCCTCAAACCTACATCGAGTTCACAACATTTTGTATCATTACCTAATTCTTTCATAGAACTTGATAGACAAAATAATATATTGTATTGGTGGTTTGCTAACCGGCCCGATGCTAAATAAACTTGTGCCTGAACCGTTAAGAAGTTACTAGTAACCGTTGATCCAAACAACCTAGCCGCGGTATTCACGTCTATAATAGGTGCATTTTGAAAACTAGAACACGCCTCAACGTGTCTATGAAGATTTAGTAACGCCTCGGCTTGCATAGCGTAAACCTTACATCACCAAATCATCATAACATATATTAGTCCATTATGTTAGTTAATTCGTAACGACAAACGAGTAGTTAGAAATGTACCTGAAGTGATGAATCCGCACCTAACGAATACGCGAATTGGCTTTCTTTTAGAAGTTTTTTCCAATCGTTGTTTTTTCGAGCCTCGGAACATGTAACGAGTTGTGCTTTGATAGCTTGTACCTTTGCAATATCGTGTCTTTCGGCTTTCTCCCCCGAACACTTGTAATGACATAGAGCTTTCTCCGTCTCCCCAAACCTTAAACACATAAAAAAAACACAAAGATTTAAGTGATCTTAAGCTTAATCTAGAAAAAAAAAACATGACCAATATGCATCGGTACACATTATTAAGTTGTATTGTACAAGTCATTAATGCGCTACCGACTAAACTAAGACTAACTAAAAAAACCACATACATTACTCCTTGTTACACGTTCCTATGTTGTAAAATACAATCTTATAACGAAAAAATGATTCGAATACCTGAAAATTCTCAAAAAAGGTCAAGAATCAGACAGTCTTGACGTTAAACGAGCTAAAAGAGAACACATTTGTTCATCTTTTAGTCGCACATTACAAGCCTTCAACAAGAAAAACGACGACGACATTGTGTAGTACCTGAGATAGAGCGAGGCGAGGCGATAATGAGCCCGATGATACACAGGATTGATCCGAATAGCGATTTTACAATCAAGAATCGCATCAAGAAACTTCCCTAAACCGATCAATGCAGCACTTCTATTACTATAATAACACGCGACCGTGGAGTCGATCCCAATCGCCTCAGTGTACAACTTGATCGCCTCATCGAACCGCCCCTGTTTATACTTCTCGTTACCGATGTTTTTAAACACCTCGGGGTCAGCCTTTCGGGCCGAGTTGGTGTAAATGTTGCCAAATTTCCCATACGATCTCGCGCTATCGGGCTGTTTCTTCTTTAGATTGCCCAAATGGCCCGGGATTTGGTTCGATGAGGCCCGATAACTCGACCCACCCGATTTCGATGTCCCTCGAACCGATATTCGTAGACTCAACTCACTAGAAGTGAAACTCGGTTCCTTACGAAGTTGTTTAGTGTATGATATATTGGTTACTTGTGACACACTATACAATGCACTTTTTGATGGTGTGTGATCATAAGTTGTATTAACAACTTGTTTGCTTTTTATGACTGGTGGTTTTCTTACAGTGGTGGGTTGTTTTTTTACAGCGGTGGGCGGCGGCGGAGGGGGTTTTACCACCGGCTTCGAGAAGCCGGTGTAGACTATTTCGGTCGTGGTGGTGGTGGTGGTGCGGTTGGTGGTTCGTGGTGGTCTTTTGGTGGCGTGGTTGCCAGGAGACGGGGTTCGCCGATGCTCTTTGGAGGCTTCGAGCCGCGGCACCGATGGCGGTTTACGGTGTTTGGGTCCGAAGATTGCACCCATGAAACCGCAACCGGTGTCTTTTCCGGCCATGTGGTGTGGTGGTCCGGCCATTTTCTTTGGTTTCTTGGTTCTTATAATAATATGGAGAGTGTTGTGTCCCCAATGTTGAAGAAATGGTCAAGGCATTTATAATACATATAGCTAGATACATACATGTTGGATATGTGTGTGTATGTATTATATTGAGTAATATAATTAAATAATAAGCTTGTGGACCTATTCAATTTTTAAATGTAAAGCTCGGGTCTTAGCTCGTTTATTAAATGAACTTCGATTAATTTGAGCTTGAGCTCGAGTTCAAACAAGCTCGTTTAATCTCTATCTGATAGCAAGCTGATCTCAAATAACCTGTTAAGACGAGGCTTGTTTTTTTAACAAGTGCTTATGTAATTCTCTCTTAGTTTTCTACCAAAAAGATTAAACATATATGTTTTTTTTAAAACGACTATAATTGTTTTTGACAAATTTTATGTTGATAAGATTTAAACACATAAACTTCTAACCTTTTGATTCTAATACACTTCTATTTTGCTGATCTCTAATCCCACCCAGAGATCCAACATATTATATTAAGATTAGAAATTGAGAGGATGTTAATCTCTATGTTCTGCTGATTTATCATAGATAAAGTTAGTTTTATATATATTTATTGTTTCCTTTTATAGATAAAAGTAGAAACCCATTGGCATATTTTCTATATTGTTTGTTTGTTAGTCCCATCTTAATAGTTTAAATTATCTTTGCCATTAAATGATACAAAAAGTTTGGCAATTAGCTAAAGATCAAATCCAACATAATTATTACACTAATTAATAAATTCTTCCATCCAATCACAGATTATAAAATAGGATTTTGTAAATGAAATGATAATCTAATTGCATTTGTTTAATTACTTGAGGCATGATTGAATAAAAATCTTTCCTTTTAATTGTAATAAAGATATAGCAAAACTTGACATTATAATTTTGAATTGTTAGTTTTAGTTATTGATTATTAATAATCACAATAAATTAACAAAAATTAAAAGTTGACCCAAAAGAATAAAAATTACAACAGACAGTGTGCTAGTCCTATATTATCTTGGTTAAAAAAAGTTTTAATAATATCATAAAATAGTAACACATCTTTATAGTTAAAGTTAAATTCGATTTTGCTCGCTAAGGTTTGATAAAAATAACTATTTTCCTTCAAAAGATTGAAAATATCAATTTACCTCTAAAGTTTTCATAAGTTGTTTCAATTCAATCCAAAAGTTTCATAACTTATTTTAACTTGAATACAAAAAATAAAACTTTTGGACTGAAATTGATGTTTTGAAACTTTTGGACTGAAATTGTTACTTTTGCCAAACTTTAGGGAGCAAAATTAAAATTAACTCTTATAGTTATTAAGGTTATTATACCTTGTTATACACAAGCAAATAGATTTTTAAGAAGTTATTTCTGATAGATTAATATTGACTTAGTTCAAGCTTTTTAAGAATTATGGTTATTTTACGAAAAACACCAAATTATGATACATAATTTTATGTTTAATAATATTCTGTAAATCTTTTTTTTGAAAAATCAATTAATACTTTAAACTCGGTCACACTGATGATATGTGCTCTAATTTTATAACATCTATCCACCAATAAATTTTGAAATTTCATGTATAATCAACCACTTTTAATGTCGGAGCTATAAAGCTGATAGAAGTTATATATATAAAGTGATTTTTACTTGTTTAGCAGTGAAAACGGAATATGAATGATACTTGGTGGGACCTCACAAATTAATATTTAAATCAACCTCTAATCGTGATTTGCTATATAATTTGAGTGGATGCCACTCATACACTTTTAAAAGTTACAGCTGCTATTTTCATATTGTAAAAAGGTTTATATGAACTTCTACGTGGGTTTATATAACAGTAAAATTGTAAAACTAATATAATTGATGTGTATAATGTAAAAAGAGTTGCCCATAAATCACCTTTAATTTCTTAAAATAATCATGATTATAGTTGTTTTCTAGTAGAATTAGTCTGTAGTAAACATTCTAGATTAAGCAATACATCTGTAGTCATCAAATAAACAAATAAAATTTAGTTTCACTTTATAATATTCTCTTATTACTATAAACGTCTTCACATGTGCAAACATAACTCACATTTTAAGAACATAAAGCATACAATTAGAAAATAGTAAAATATCGGTTAATCATGTGTATTTATGATAATACGTAAACATAAAGTAGATAAAAATATCATGTATTATACATATACCATTGTCATATAAGAAAATGCTTATTTAACATGCTAAAACAGAGAAAATTGCATAAATGGTCCATGTGATTTAACCAAATTATATGTTTGGTATTCAAACTTTAAAATTACAAAGATAGTCCAAACTTTTATATAATCATTACATGTTTGGTCACTGGCATTAAATTAATTTATTTTTTATGCATTTTATAAAATTTAAACTAACTTTTAAATTTAATTTTAGGGACCAAAAGTGCAACCCCACATAAAAGCTTGGACTAACTTTGCACTTTTGTAAAATTTGAGAACTAAATTTATAATTACTATACAAAAATTTAAACTAACTTTATAATTTTTAAAGTTTGAAAACTAATCATAAAATCTGATCAAATCTAGGGATCATTTATGTAATTTTCTCTGCTAAAACATAAATATTAGTATACTCAATAAATGATAATTTTTTATTAATTTTTTTTTTCTGGATCCTTTGATGGTAAGCGTGGGAAACCAAATGGAATGTGAGCTTAGAAAACGAAATAAGAGTTGAAGGGAGGCCAAAGCCAAAAATAGGGTCAAACAAAACATCTTTTCTTCATTAACAAAAGGTTCTTGATGTCTACTTTGCAGGTTTTGTAGTACCACATTTGACTCATTTTTGCCTTTCACTCATTTTAATTGTATAGTTTCTCATATTTTATAAATTTATTATTAATTAAAAAACATAGCCCATATCTTCTTTATTCATAAGAATAATTCCTTTTTATTTGTGGTTGTTTTACAAAAAGTGAGTATTTTTAGAACATTCATTCCTTTTTCATGTTTACATATTTACTAATTAGTAAATATTACCACTTATTGTTAGTATTGATCTTGATTTATAAATCTTGTTAATTTTTATTTATGGTATTTATAAACCTGACTAAAACTTAAATTAAAATATATGACATTGTTACAATAAAATTTAAGGTTAATTTTTAGTCATATATTTCACAAGCTTTTACAAATCGATGCTTAAACGCTAGGATGTTAGGGTGGAAAGAATGTTGGTGATTTTAGTTACAATATACAATCGTCTAATCAATATGTCATCAACTAAAATCTCCTCACATATTCTCATGCGAGCATAGATAAACAACACATGGCTTCCATGTAAATACCAGCATTAACCTCAAAGGTTAATCATATCTAAATAACATGAGATAAAATATCCTTAATGTTTATACTCATTTTCGATGATGTACTCTAGTATTCCAAGCCTCCATATACACAATTTTAATATTCAAATTTGTAGTCTTTTCAATCAAGTCACTTTAAATGTTTCAATTTTACCAAATTAAGATCTCAATGAACAACATTAAATAATTCAACCAAAAACACCACCGTTTGATTGTTTGATTATTAGAAGTTCAAAAGACTACAAATTAAAAGAGAAGCAGAAAAAGAATACATCCACTAAACAACCTCTCCTAACATACAATTGATTAATAACCACGAGAAATGGATTAACTAACTATTTGTCTATTTAGAAGAAGTTACAAAAAAACCCCTCTAACTATGAGCAAGTTGACAAGTAATGACCAAAGTTTAATTGACCATTGACCAATACATTTTGAAGAAACAAATTGAGCTGCTGCATTACTAACATTCACAATCTCCACCTTGGTGCAAAGTTAATTTATTCAACAAACCAATTCTTAATTCTTTCAAACTCTTCATAAACTTTGTGACTGGATAAGAATTAGTTAACAGATCTACTAAATTGTCATTTATATCCATTTTTTTAGATATAACTTCTTTTGGCTTAATATTTTGGTCATATAAATAGTTTACGTCTTTAATAACCTAACGGTGTTAACTCTTAGTTAGTAAAAGATCGTTGGAGGAAAATAAGTTCAAAGTTGAAAGTGTCCGTAAACATTTTCTGAGTTAAGATTAATCCTGATCAATAAATAAAACATGAGATTATTAAAATCTAATAACCCTTAAAAATATAATTGTTGTTTCTTTTCATTGTCTCTAATAATATTCATAGGGGCCAGGGGGCGCTCGTCCCCCCCCCCCCCACCCCCTTCTTTTTTCCGTCAGTAGTGTTTTTTTGGCTCGGCAATGTAAATTTTCGGTCCGGTAGTGGAAAATTTTTAATAAATAAAGAGTTCGCCTCCCCCCCCCCTAAAATAGTTTGCTTTCGCCCCCGTCCCCCCTAAGCCGTGGTTCAAACTTCGTCACTGATCACCATCGACTCATTCATCACTCTAGACTTTAGGCTTACATGATAACCAATATTTTCTAAGGTACCAAGGGAAATAAGATTCATTGTTAGGTTAGGGGAGTACCTCACATTTGAAAACTTGAATTCTATTCCTCCTTCCAGTTTTAGAACCACATTCCCATGGCTTTTTATCTTGTATGGTCTGTCATCTTTTTATCTTGTATGATCTGTCATCTCCCAAATGAAACGTGCATAAATCGTCAATTTGTAATTATTATAAAAAAAAATCTTATCAGAACTCATGTAATAGAAAAATCTTATTCATAATCAAGTACCTTTTTTTATATCGTAGACTATGACAAGTGCAGTTATCATTACGGTACCGTGACGAATCAAATTGATTGTAAGCGAAAACATTGTTGTTGGTATTAGTATCGTAGGACGGTTTCGGTATTTGCGCTTTTGGTTTTTGACGAGACGAGGGATAACAACCAAACTCACGCCACGTAGCGTGAGAGAAGAACGACAACGCTCCAGTGGGAAAATAAAGTTCATTCCTTAACTTTTTCTAAAAGATGCATTGCGCGATTGTGTTTAATTTTTTTGGCAACATTACAATATATATTATTTTGAAAACATAATGTATTCAAATCGAGTATTTTTGGTATTGTAGGATACAGGGAACGTAGTTATCGTTGCGCAACCGTAACAAAACAAACTGATTATGAGCAAACATATAATCGTTGCCAGTATATAATTGAAACAAGTATCAGTATTCACTTTTATGGTTTTCGATAAGCTGAACCAATAACGACCAAAGTCATGCCGTGTAACGCAGGAGAAACGACCAAACGTCCGTCTCGTAGCGCGAGAGGAAAAACTAGTTTATTTTGTAAAACACTAGAAAATTAACTATCTTTCTTTAAACCTACAACACACACATTTAACGTTTTTAAATTTTACACCACAATATATATAAATCAAATACTTTGCCAATAAATCTAACCCATTTTATAGAAAGTTACTTTCATCATCATAGGTTGTACAATTGTAAACTTGTACTTAAAATTTGTTTCCACATAACACAACATCAATAAATCCGGTCGGTGCCGGCATTAGCAAACCCCTTTAAAACCCGGTCCATGGTATATGAACACCACATAACCAACCCTGGACGGCAGGCAAGAAAACCCACTTAATTATACATTTTTTATATTTTTAAAATAATATTTATTTATTTATTTATATCTTTTTTTAGAACGGCAAATAATATTTGTTATATTAAAATAAAAATTACAGTTGATAACATGCAAAATGCTCAACCAGTTAATGCACTACTATCACTGTCTCATATTCCCTTGGTTGTTTAGTACTCGATAAAACTATTCAAAAGTTATTATATTTGTGCGAAATTAATATAAATAAATATAAACTTAATTAACTTAAATGTAAAATAAACTAAAAAAGCGTTGAGTACCTATTAATTTATCAAAGTAGTTATATTTTCTAGAGAATTTATTCATTTATGTGAAAATTTAGGAAAAAGTTTCATTGAATGAAGAAAATAATATTTTTTATTATTGTAAATATACTAAAATACAAAGTGTAGTTACAGAAAGTTATAAAGGAAAATTTATATTTTTAAATTGATTTATTAGTATCATTTCTAGTACAAAGTTAATATCGGTTTGTGTTCATAAATTATTTTTTTTATTCAAACGTCTTTAAAAAAACTAACAAAAAAACTAATAATACAGCCGGTGATAACGAAAAAAGAGAGAACGGGTATATATTATGTGAGTTTGTACTCAAGAAACGAGATATGTGACAAAATGTGAGAAATAACTTTTAAAATAAATTTGTTCTCCACAACATATCATCACATGTTTGCCTGTGTTTTGAATACGTGATTTCATGTTCGTGTGTTCCATGTGGCTTTCGTTTTATTATTATATATTTATACTAGTTTTAGTAAACCCGTGTATTACACGGGTTAAACAAATAAAATATTAAATATAATAAAAATTTATCAAGTATAAAACGATATTTTACGATAAAATATAATTGAAATTACTTGTAGTAAGAACAATATGTAATAAAATAATTATATCAACTTTTTAAACTTTTAGTTTAAAACTTTTTTTCCAAAAAAAAATAATAAATATTTGTTTAAAAACAAACAGTATTAAAAATATCATTTTTAAAAATTTTCTTATTATAAATTTCATTTTTTAATTATTTTTTGTTTACAAAAAATTAACTTTATAAAAACATTAATTTTAAAAAAGTATGATGTTTTGTAAAAATTTCTTATTCTATAAAAATTATTTTTAGAAATAACATTAATAAGAAGATCTTTTTTAAATTTATTAAAAAACTATTTTTGTTCTAAAAAAAGTTAAATAATATTATTGATATTTAAGATAATTATTTAATAGGAAGGAGAAACGGAAAAATTTTGGTGAGGATGAATATAGTGCCGCCACGTGTCACCCCAAAAATTTTTTTATTAGAATAGAAAGATTTTTTGTTTACAAAAATTAACTTTTTAAAAATATTAATTTTAAAAAAGTATGATATTTTTTAAAAATGTTTTATTCTATAAAAATTATTTTTAGAAATAACATTAATAAGAAAAACTTTTTTAAATTTATTAAAAAACTATTTTTGTTCTAAAAAAAGTTAAATAATATTATTGATATTTAAGGTAATTATTTAATAGGAAGGAGAATCAAGAAAATTTTAGTGAGAATGAATGTGGTGCCACAACGTATGACCCCAAGATACTTTTTTATTAGAATAAAAAGATTTTTTGTTTACAAAAAATTAACTTTTTAAAAACATTAATTTTAAAAAGTATGATGTTTTGTAAAAATTTCTTATTCTATAAAATTTATTTTTAGAAATAACATTAATAAGAAGATTTTTATTTAAATTTATTAAAAAAACTATTTTTGTTCTAAAAAAAGTTAAATAATATTATTGATATTTAAGGTAATTATTTAATAGGAAGAAAAAAAGTGAAAATTTTGATAAGAATGAATATGGTGTCACCACGTGTCAGCCTAAAATACTTTTTTATTAGAATAAAAAGATTAAGAATAAAAACGTATATTTTTCTTTAAAACCAGTATGATATTATATTTATTGTTTCAAAAACCAATATACTTGGCTTTCCGTTAACTTTTTTATTAACATTAATTATTTTTGTCCTGAGTACCATTTAATCTTACATTCATAAACATCTAAAGTCACACCACAATATTTTAAATGGCAACCATTTATAATTTCACTACGCTACAAGGCAACGTATTTATAGATCTTTGAAAACTAGTTTTCTAAATTCTAATCAAAATAATATAATTTGTTATTAATCATCTATAGATGGCTTAGTGGTAGACAGCTTGGGTTTTTCAAAGAAGAACCAACCCCCACTCGTTAAACATCTTGAGGTGACAAGCCCACACGGAAGACTGAGAGCCAAACTAGCATCGAACGCTAATACGATGTTGGGCGTAGATAATAATTCGAATCTTACTCCGTGGCTTATGGTCAGCTCGTAAAACGCATCGCCTCCTAGGGAATTTTAGAGCAGGAGTGCCATAGGCTATTAATGAGTCCCGCACACATATTTTTCTTTTTTAATTTGTTAACATATAATATAATTATTATTTTGAATATGCCGACAAAAAAATATGTATGGTGAAAGAACGAATACCTACCAAAGTGGTCGGCCGGATCCGGCTACACAATAGCACCGACTTTTGACCACGTACCAGTCAAACTTTGCCACTACATTGTGGGCCAATATATGTTGTTCCTTTTACTCTTTTAAATGCGTTTTACGTCCCTGAGGTTTCATATAAATTGCCATTTGAATCTAAAAGTTTAAAAGGTTGTCATTTGCATCCAAAGGTTTCACAAAAATTGCCATTTGAATCCACTTAACTACTCCTAGTTAACGCTGTTAAGTTTTTCCGTTAAGTTTCCTACATTAGAGGTATTTTAGTCAAAACAATTACAAAATAATAAAAATAAGATCTACGTGATAAGTTTTAGGCGTTCAGTGTATTTTGGTAATCATCATTGCAATTTTAATTTACGAGAAATAATAGGTCAACAGTTATTTTATTTTATCAAGAAATTTATCTCTGGACGTCCTATTAGATAAAATAAAATATAAGTTTAACTAACTAAAAGTGATTCATTTCCAACTTTATAAAACATAAAAATATATAAATAAACAAGCAAGTCAAATAACATAAATTATTTGAATTATAACCATAAAAGACAGATTATCATAAAAGTATAAAAACAATTAATAATATGACATTAACTACCAAGAATAATAATCATAAAATATCAATTATCGTAACCATAATTAAACTTTAAATAAAATAAATCTATGTTTAATAAAACAGGCAAAAGTATCACGATTACTAAACCAAAATACATTAACAAGACAAAACAATAAAATAATATTATAAAGTCAAACATAACTGCAATTATCAAAAGAAGCTAAATATATAAAAACCCTCACGTGAGTTGGTGTTTTATTTTCTAATTTTTTTATTAAAATAACTCTCATGTTGGAAACTTAACGAAAAAAGTTAACTGTGTTAGTTAGATGTAGCCAAATGGATTCAAATGACAATTTTAATGAAACCTTTGGATGCAAATGGCAATTTTTGTGAAACCTTTGGATGCAAATGACAACCTTTTAAACTTTTGGATTCAAATGATAATTTCTATGAAACCTCAGGGACATAAAACACATTTAACTCTTTATTCATTTATTTCAAATAAAATATCGTTACTTATTAGATGGGATGTAAAATATAATATATGTCTCTATTTATATCGAAGCTTTTACATATATATGTTCATAATATATATATATATATATATATATATATATATATATATATATATATATATATATATATAGGGGAAGGATCAAATGAGAACTCCATTTTTTGTGAGAACTCTATGAACCAATGTGAGCCACTAGTTTTCAATGGCAAAATGGTAAATAATATAAACATAATATAAAAAATTATAAAACAAAAAATAAGATGAAAATGAAAAAAATAAATACATAAAAATATTTCTCTCGTTTCCCTCTTTCATAAAAAAATAAAAAAAATTTAAAAAAAATTTAAAAAAAATAAAAAAAAAAACTCGCTTTTTTTTCCGAAATTCGTTTTACACATGTGTAAAACCAGATTTACACATGTGTATAACAGGATTTACACATGTGTAAACAACAGGTACGTGATTTTTTTTAAAAAAATATATCAATATGGTAGGCGTTGGAAAGATAAAAAATACTGAATTTTATGGTGCAATTTTTTTGAAAAAATAATGCCGTGAAAACAAATTATGAACGTTTTAAAAAAAAGGTGGAAATTACATGTTAGTTGCATGTGACTTAATTTGTGTGCCTGAGATTGGTTTCTAAAGTTCTCACAAAATAGGATGGTTCTCAAGATAACCACAAAGTTATGAGAAAACTAAAAAAAACTAATGAAAACGGTCACATAATATATAAATTTTTTATCACTATCCACTATATATATGTGTGAGTATATATAAATAATGTTATGAATTAATTGAAAACCGTAGCATGGTTTTACATACACGTCACAAATAGGTTAGACTCTTCGTTCTCGTATATATGCTTAACATGCATGTACCAAATACTTAAATAATATTTTTACAATTAAAATAACAAAAAGGTTATGAATTATGTCATTGGTTTCCGTGATTTTCTTTGGTTTTCACATAATTATTGGTTTTCTTAGGAACCCTCCCCTATATATATATATATATATATATATATATATATATATATATATATATATATATATAAGGGTTTCTTTTAGCATAATTGTTTTGATAATTAGTTTTTAATATGTGATCATATTACTTTGTTTTTATATTACTTTATCTTTTAAATTAAGCTGGGATATAAGAAAATTTATAAGAGATAAAACTGGGAATAAGGAGAGAAAGAGTTAAAGAGTAGGTATTCTTAATAATCATCGGTAGCTCACAAACCATCAAACGCTTAGAATTTCTAAATTTAGAATTTTCTGAGAAAGCTCACCAAAAAACACTAAAAACAGATAATTTCACTTTAGTCTGTAATATTAAAGACTCTTGTGAACACAGTTTGCACACAAATAATTCACAGTTAAACACTCTAGTAGATTTACTTATTAACTTAAGTATTAGTTTACAAAGAGAAGTAACAAATAACAAACAGATATTAGAAAGCTTAATAACAGAAATTAGAAAAATATCACAGAATTTAGATTACATAAAAAATCAATCTAATATAATAATAAACGAAACAAACAAAAGTAATACAGAAAATACTACAGCTTTAGAAGTCGAAAAAATCACAGAAGCTTTACAAAAATTAAAAACAACTAAAAAACCTATACCTTACACACACTGGCAACCAAGAAAATGAATAATAACAGTTTCTTAGGAAGAAGTAGAACTATACAGGAAGCTAGGAATTCTACAGGAAATATACAGGATACTATTACATCAGATAGATTCTTAAACAGAGTAATTAGAAGAGGATCAGGATCCAATAGTAATAGACAGATAACACAGCTCGAAGAAGAAATAGATCTAGATAGAAATCTAGAATTATACAACCAACACCAATTAGATATATTAAATCCAAGGGTTTTATATCAAACAGGAAGATTAAACATAAACGCTACACTCATAAGAAGCAGTAGAGAAGAAAGCTTAAGAGTAGTAGACAACACAGTAACGTTAGATCTTTTGTCACCAGAAACTATAGAAAAGATCAAAAGACAGAACAAAAATTTTGTACACACAGGATTAATAGTAATAGGAGTTAAGGCTCTAGGAAGAAAAAACCTAGGAACAAAGCTTTTAGCCCTAATACTTGATAAAAGTTGGAAAACAGAAATGAAAAAAGCTATAATCTCAGGCATGGAAGTAGATCTGAGTCAAAATATAGCAATATTCTATTGCACACCAGATATCTTAAAAGATACAAAAGACTTACAGAACATTAAAATAGCCTTAAAAACAAAAGGATACGAAAATTACGAAGGAAACAACCTAGTAGTAAGCATAGGAATACTAGGAAAAGCTAGTAACAGTTCAGGAATGAAATACAAAGTAAATATAGAAGGAATAGTAAAAACAATAGCATCAAAATCTATACAGATGATAGAACCAATAAAAATAGACCCAGAACAGCTAACAGGATTAGAATGGGATCTAGAAGATTTACAAGAAAACGACAGTAATACAGTCTTAGTACCAAAGAAAAGTTATATATATGATGAAATTGATGGAAATCAGAAACTAAGATTTACAGATTTCAAAGAAAAACAAACAGAAGAAAATGATAACGAAGAATATCATTTTATGAATATAGAAGAGGAAGAGGAAACACTTCCAATATACGATACAGATAATGAATACGATACAGATGACGAAATATTAGATACAGATTTCTTAAAGTTTGAACAAGAAGAAACAATGGATTACACACTTCTAGACTTTGAAGAAGAGTCTATAGATTGCTTTAAGTTAGAAGAAACAAATAAAACATTAGAACAAATTATAGATAGAAAGTTTACAGAGTTAAATATACAACAGGAAGTAGACGACATGATAGTAGAATGTATGTTAGACTTAGGAATGACATACGAAGAAAGTTATAAAAAACTACAGGAATACTACAACCTACCATTAGTAGAAGATATTACAAATGGAAAAACAATGATAGCAGATTTCTACAAACAAGAACAAACCTTTATGGATGCACAAATGCACAACCCGCTAAAAAGACCACAAATAGAATGGGTAGGAGAACACAGTGGAACACATCAAGAAACTCATGGTAGAGAATCATGGGCACAACCAACAGTTGATTACCAACAGGAATCTAGTTTTATAGGAAAAGGAAAGAGATTACCTATAGGACAGATATACAGTACAAATATGTTGTTACTTGAACAACAGAAACCACAGTTATGGATAGATGAAGTCTTAACATGGGAACAGAACATAGTAAGACTATGGGAAACAAATAAAAAAGACAGTATGGATATGTTTGCATATCTAGAAACAACATTAGGACCTATAGCTTTAGGAATCTGGCAAAGTAAGAAAACACAAAATCCAGAGGAAATAAATGTCCTTAAAGCATTAGGAGATAATCCTTATAATTTCACATCACAGATTAGAACTCTTATATTAGGAGTTGATCCAGCAAAAAACAACAGTTTAATACAAGATACAGCCATAAGAAACTTAGAACAGCTAAGTATAGCAGACATGAAATACATAAATGAATTTACATTAGATTTCACTAGATTATTATCTCAGACAGGAAAAGCTATGGATGATAATCTCTGTGATAAATATTTTGTAAAATTACCAGGAGATTTAGGAAAATCTATACATGAAGCATGGAAAACAAATTACGGTACACAACAGAATCTAGGAATAGGACCTAGAATAACTTATACATTCAGTGTTTTAGAAGAAAAATGTAAAGAAGTAGCTTTACAAGAACAGTTAAAAAGAAATGCTTATGCATTTTGTAAAACAGCAATTTATACACCACAGGCTTATGGAGTATACAATAAAAGAAAAAAGATAAGAAAAAGTATGACATACAACAAAAATTACAGAAAAAATAATACAAACAAGTATGTTAAAAACCATAGTCAAGAAAATGTAGATGCTTTATCTGCGGAGAAACAACACATTTAGCTAATAAATGTACAAACAGGAATAAAAATATAGAAAGAGCTAATTTAATAGAACAATTACAGGATTATGAAATAGAAACTATTAAAACAGACGATGATTCTGATAATGAATCAGTATATAGTATATACAGTGAAGATGAAAACCCAACAGTAAAAGTAGCATATACATATATGAATACAGAAGAGAATTGTGAACATAATTGGATACAAAACAAGGGAAATAACCACATAAGATGTTATAATTGTGGATATTACCCAAGTATAGAAAAAAGATCACAGTGTAATAAGTGCTTTAAAGAGATTTGCTTTAAATGCCTTAAAGAAATATACAATCAGGATATAGCCTCAACATCTAAAACAGTCAATAAAGATAGTAAAAATGATAAAATAGAAAAGATAGAACTTACACTAGAATTACATAATTTAAAAATAAAAAATCTAGAAAATAAGATAGAAGAAATAGAAAGAATAATCAAACCTGAGGAAATAGGTAAAATGGCTACAACACAGTTAGACGAACAAACTTACATACAAACACAAGGTTCAACAAACATGATAACTATTCAAAGCCGCTTATGGTTAGACAGTAACAAATTCATAGATTTACAAGCATTAGTAGATACTGGAGCCACAAAAAGTTTAATATCATACAGCTTAGCACCAGTAGAATATCACAGAAAGCTTTCATATAAATTAAACACAAGAACAGTGGAAGATAGACTAATAGAAATTACACATTGTCTAGAACCAGTAGGAATACAGTTCCTAGACTTTGCAAACAATTACAGTATTAAATATGATATGCCACAGATAAACATTAATCCACCAAATATAAAATCTAAAGACTTTGTCATAGGATTAAATTTTATATTAGGATTAAATGGGGCAGTAACAATTACAAAAAATTTTATAACACTAAGTAAACAGCTATATACAATACCAACTCTTAGATACATAAATACAACAGAAATTGTTCAAAAAAAAGGTGATAAAGGAAATTTAGACTTCTTAAAAACACATAACAGAAAAAATTTGATAGAAAACGAATCATTAAAACTTTTCACAGACTTTTTAAGCCATAAAATAGAAAAAGGGCAAGACATTACAAAGAGTATAAATCACCCTATGATCTTACATTTAGAAAAGATAGGATACATAGGAGAAGATATAACAAAAGCAAAAGTAAAATACATTTGCAGAATACAATTGAAAAACCCTGACATAGTAATCAGAACAGCAAACATAGAATACAGCCCATTAGATAAAGAGGAATTTAAAAAACAAATCCCTGAAATGATGAATCAATGATTAATTAAGAAATCAGAAAGTCCTCACAGATCTGCAGCCTTTTTAGTAAGAAATCACAGTGAAATAAAAAGAGGAAAGGCTAGGATAGTATACAATTACAAAAGATTAAACGACAACACAATAGATGATGGATATAATATCCCTAACAAAGACAGCTTATTGAATCTTATACAAAATAAAAAAGTATTTTCAAAATTCGATCTAAAATCAGGGTATAATCAGTTAAAGCTTGAAGAAAGCTTTAAACCCTGGACAGCTTTTACATGTTCTGAAGGGCAATACGAATGGAATGTCCTAAGTTTTGGACTAAAAAATGCTCCTTCAATTTTTCAAAGATTTATGGACAGTATATTTTTAAAGTTTGAATTTTGTTTAGTTTACATTGATGACATTTTAGTTGCAAGCAATACAGTACAGGAACACGAAAGACATCTTCAGCAGGTTTTCACAGAAATAAAGAAAAACGGTATAGTCGTTTCTAAAAGAAAAATGGAGTTATTTAAAAGAAAAATATCCTTTTTAGGGTTAGAAATTGGAAATGGAAAAATAGAATTACAACCACATATTTCTACAAAAATTCTAAATTTTCCAGAAAAATTTGAAAATCTAAAACAGATACAAGCATTTTTGGGCCTGGTAAATTATGCCAGAAAATTCATCCCAAATCTGTCAAAACTAGTTGGACCAATATATAGTAAAACTACAAAAAATGGTCAAAGGTATTTTAACCAAGAAGACATTAAATTGGTTAAAGAAATCAAAAAGGCGGTAAAAAATATAAAACCCCTTGAATTACCTTTAACTACAGATTATATAATCATTGAAACAGATGGATGCAAAGAAGGATGGGGAGCAGTCCTTCTATTTAAACCAAGTAAATACAGTACAAAGAAAGAAGAGAAAATTTGCGCTTATTCAAGCGGTAATTTTCAAAACAAAACAAATTGGACTACAATAGATTTTGAAATACAGGCATTAATTTATGCATTAGATAAATTCAAAATCTTTCTCAACAAAGAATTTACAGTTAGAACCGATTGTGAAGCTATCGTTAAATTTGTAAAAAATGACCAAAGTAAAAAGATAAACAGAACAAGATGGGTCAATTTACAAAACATTATACAAGGAAATGGTTATGTTATAAATTTTGAACATATAAAAGGAAAAAATAATGGGATAGCAGATATGTTATCTCGAAATATAAACAAATGGTTTGTTGCAGATGGACAGGAAAAAAGATAAAGGCAAAGCAAAGATTATATATCCTAAACAGGATAAATCTTTGACAGAGGAAGAAGAACAGATTCAACAGATATACAAGCAGTCAATAGAAAAAATACACAGTTCATCTCAAGGCTCACTACCACAGTTAGTGATAAGACCTGATGAAATTACACAGTTCTATAGACAGCAAAAACAGTTTACACAGTCAAGGGAAAAACGCCCTTTGCATACCAGTTCTATACCTAAACCGGTATTGGAATTTGGAACATATGCTTTACAGATTTGCACAGATTCTAACAAAAAGTTTCGTCCTATTATAGGAATGAAGCTTACAGACAAGCAGCAATGCTTGTTAGACAACCTATGGCATATTCAAACCATGCCACAGGCATCAACTTTTAAAGTACAAGTTCTAAATGCTTTGAGCATTTACTTTCAGGAACAGAGTTTAAAAACCCCTGAAAGACAGTTTAAAACAAAACCTAATTTTACATATTATGTCATATACAGAGGTACAAAAATTGGTATTTTTAACAAATGGACCAGTGTTATCCCTCATATAACAAATATTCCTGGGGGAGCAACCTGGAAAGGATTTACAAACTTCTCTGAAGCATTAAAAGATGCAAGAGAAAAATTTGGTATACAAAACTTTTACATAGAACCCGAAGAGGTTAAAAGTTTTTCTGACATTGCAAAACAAAACCCTGAGCAATATATTCAAGCTCAGCAAGAAATGATTTCAGCACTGAAATCACAGTTAGAAGAAAAAGCAAAAATACACAGAATATACAGATAAAAATTGAAATAGCATGTTAAAACAGAAAAATGCTATACTCGAAGCAAAAAATACACAGTTATTACAAAGGCTCGAGAAAAAAGAAGAAAAAACAGTTATACACAGAACTTATGAATCTTTTAGAACAAGAATTCTTGATACACCCTGGTGGCAAACTTTGTAACCAGTTACAGAAAGATTCCTAGAATTTGAGAATCTTGTCTCACAGAAGGTTTGTGCAGAATTTCCTTTAATTCTGTACAATCTACAGCACCAGCTCATAGACTTGGCCTTCAGATTCGACAGTGAAGTTCAAGGATTTGCAGTAGTAGAAAGAACAGACGAAGATGGCGAGGGAACTGGCCTCTTGTTACTTCAAGTACATCACCCTACAAAATTAACAGACGAACAGATAATTCAATTTTACCATCATGGTATGATTGATTATTTAGAAATAAGGTTAGACAAAAGAACAGAAGATCTCTTAAACCAGTTAGGAGAGAAGATCATTTTAACAACAGGAAACATTGCAGCAAGATCTACAACACCAGTTATTGGTTGTAAGATTTTTGCTTCATTCCCGTATGCAGACGCTTATACATACAGACCAGCCAGAAAAAGAATATTCATTGAACACAATAAACAAAAAACAGATGTCTATTTACAAAGAGCGATGACGAATCCCGTCAGTAACATAGACTTTGCAAATCTACCATGGATGGATGATCCACACAGCCAACCTACAACAAGCTTCGGACAGTTTGTCAAGAAATATCAGGAAACTCCAGAAATTCCTGATTGTTTTCCTTGGCAACAATACAGATTAATAGGAGAAGGACACTACATACAAGTTTATGCAAAAGCAAATTGGAGTATGCTTCTACCATTTGCAGGGGAAGGAGACACTCTACATGAAGCATGGAACCTAATTTGTTTATACGAAAGCTTTCTATGATATTCTTGTACTTAGCTTATTCGAAGCTTGTTGTAGGTTGGCTGTGTGGATCATCCATCCATGGTAGATTTGCAAAGTCTATGTTACTGACGGGATTCGTCATCGCTCTTTGTAAATAGACATCTGTTTTTTGTTTATTGTGTTCAATGAATATTCTTTTTCTGGCTGGTCTGTATGTATAAGCGTCTGCATACGGGAATGAAGCAAAAATCTTACAACCAATAACTGGTGTTGTAGATCTTGCTGCAATGTTTCCTGTTGTTAAAATGATCTTCTCTCCTAACTGGTTTAAGAGATCTTCTGTTCTTTTGTCTAACCTTATTTCTAAATAATCAATCATACCATGATGGTAAAATTGAATTATCTGTTCGTCTGTTAATTTTGTAGGGTGATGTACTTGAAGTAACAAGAGGCCAGTTCCCTCGCCATCTTCGTCTGTTCTTTCTACTACTGCAAATCCTTGAACTTCACTGTCGAATCTGAAGGCCAAGTCTATGAGCTGGTGCTGTAGATTGTACAGAATTAAAGGAAATTCTGCACAAACCTTCTGTGAGACAAGATTCTCAAATTCTAGGAATCTTTCTGTAACTGGTTTCAAAGTTTGCCACCAGGGTGTATCAAGAATCCTTGTTCTAAAAGATTCATAAGTTCTGTGTATAACTGTTTTTTCTTCTTTTTTCTCGAGCCTTTGTAATAACTGTGTATTTTTTGCTTCGAGTATAGCATTTTTCTGTTTTAACATGCTATTTTCAATTTTTATCTGTATATTCTGTGTATTTTTTGCTTTTTCTTCTAACTGTGATTTCAGTGCTGAAATCATTTCTTGCTGAGCTTGAATATATTGCTCAGGGTTTTGTTTTGCAATGTCAGAAAAACTTTTAACCTCTTCGGGTTCTATGTAAAAGTTTTGTATACCAAATTTTTCTCTTGCATCTTTTAATGCTTCAGAGAAGTTTGTAAATCCTTTCCAGGTTGCTCCCCCAGGAATATTTGTTATATGAGGGATAACACTGGTCCATTTGTTAAAAATACCAATTTTTGTACCTCTGTATATGACATAATGTGTAAAATTAGGTTTTGTTTTAAACTGTCTTTCAGGGGTTTTTAAACTCTGTTCCTGAAAGTAAATGCTCAAAGCATTTAGAATTTGTACTTTAAAAGTTGATGCCTGTGGCATGGTTTGAATATGCCATAGGTTGTCTAACAAGCATTGCTGCTTGTCTGTAAGCTTCATTCCTATAATAGGACGAAACTTTTTGTTAGAATCTGTGCAAATCTGTAAAGCATATGTTCCAAATTCCAATACCGGTTTAGGTATAGAACTGGTATGCAAAGGGCGTTTTTCCCTTGACTGTGTAAACTGTTTTTGCTGTCTATAGAACTGTGTAATTTCATCAGGTCTTATCACTAACTGTGGTAGTGAGCCTTGAGATGAACTGTGTATTTTTTCTATTGACTGCTTGTATATCTGTTGAATCTGTTCTTCTTCCTCTGTCAAAGATTTATCCTGTTTAGGATATATAATCTTTGCTTTGCCTTTATCTTTTTTCCTGTCCATCTGCAACAAACCATTTGTTTATATTTCGAGATAACATATCTGCTATCCCATTATTTTTTCCTTTTATATGTTCAAAATTTATAACATAACCATTTCCTTGTATAATGTTTTGTAAATTGACCCATCTTGTTCTGTTTATCTTTTTACTTTGGTTATTTTTTACAAATTTAACGATAGCTTCACAATCGGTTCTAACTGTAAATTCTTTGTTGAGAAAGATTTTGAATTTATCTAATGCATAAATTAATGCCTGTATTTCAAAATCTATTGTAGTCCAATTTGTTTTGTTTTGAAAATTACCGCTTGAATAAGCGCAAATTTTCTCTTCTTTCTTTGTACTGTATTTACTTGGTTTACATAGAAGGACTGCTCCCCATCCTTCTTTGCATCCATCTGTTTCAATGATTATATAATCTGTAGTTAAAGGTAATTCAAGGGGTTTTATATTTTTTACCGCCTTTTTGATTTCTTTAACCAATTTAATGTCTTCTTGGTTAAAATACCTTTGACCATTTTTTGTAGTTTTACTATATATTGGTCCAACTAGTTTTGACAGATTTGGGATGAATTTTCTGGCATAATTTACCAGGCCCAAAAATGCTTGTATCTGTTTTAGATTTTCAAATTTTTCTGGAAAATTTAGAATTTTTGTAGAAATATGCGGTTGTAATTCTACTTTTCCATTTCCAATTTCTAATCCCAAAAAGGATATTTTTCTTTTGAATAACTCCATTTTTCTTTTAGAAACGACTATACCGTTTTTCTTTATTTCTGTGAAAACCTGCTGAAGATGTCTTTCGTGTTCCTGTACTGTATTGCTTGCAACTAAGATGTCATCAATATAAACTAAACAAAATTCATACTTTAAAAATATACTGTCCATAAATCTTTGAAAAATTGAAGGAGCATTTTTTAGTCCAAAACTTAGGACGTTCCATTCGTATTGCCCTTCAGAACATGTAAAAGCTGTCCAGGGTTTAAAGCTTTTTTCAAGCTTTAACTGATTATACCCTGATTTTAGATCGAATTTTGAAAATACTTTTTTATTTTGTATAAGATTCAATAAGCTGTCTTTGTTAGGGATATTATATCCATCATCTATTGTGTTGTCGTTTAATCTTTTGTAATTGTATACTATCCTAGCCTTTCCTCTTTTTATTTCACTGTGATTTCTTACTAAAAAGGCTGCAGATCTGTGAGGACTTTCTGATTTCTTAATTAATCCTTGATTCATCATTTCAGGGATTTGTTTTTTAAATTCCTCTTTATCTAATGGGCTGTATTCTATGTTTGCTGTTCTGATTACTATGTCAGGGTTTTTTAATTGTATTCTGCAAATGTATTTTACTTTTGCTTTTGTTATATCTTCTCCTATGTATCCTATCTTTTCTAAATGTAAGATCATAGGGTGATTTATACTCTTTGTAATGTCTTGCCCTTTTTCTATTTTATGGCTTAAAAAGTCTGTGAAAAGTTTTAATGATTCGTTTTCTATCAAATTTTTTCTGTTATGTGTTTTTAAGAAGTCTAAATTTCCTTTATTACCTCTTTTTTGAACAATTTCTGTTGTATTTATGTATCTAAGAGTTGGTATTGTATATAGCTGTTTGCTTAATGTTATAAAATTTTTTGTAATTGTTACTGCCCCATTTAATCCTAATATAAAATTTAATCCTATGACAAAGTCTTTAGATTTTATATTTGGTGGATTAATGTTTATCTGTGGCATATCATATTTAATACTGTAATTGTTTGCAAAGTCTAGGAACTGTATTCCTACTGGTTCTAGACAATGTGTAATTTCTATTAGTCTATCTTCCACTGTTCTTGTGTTTAATTTATATGAAAGCTTTCTGTGATATTCTACTGGTGCTAAGCTGTATGATATTAAACTTTTTGTTGCTCTAGTGTCTACTAATGCTTGTAAATCTATGAATTTGTTACTGTCTAACCATAAGCGGCTTTGAATAGTTATCATGTTTGTTGAACCTTGTGTTTGTATGTCAGTTTGTTCGTCTAACTGTGTTGTAGCCATTTTACCTATTTCCTCAGGTTTGATTATTCTTTCTATTTCTTCTATCTTATTTTCTATATTTTTTATTTTTAAATTATGTAATTCTAGTGTAAGTTCTATCTTTTCTATTTTATCATTTTTACTATCTTTATTGACTGTTTTAGATGTTGAGGCTATATCCTGATTGTATATTTCTTTAAGGCATTTAAAGCAAATCTCTTTAAAGCACTTATTACACTGTGATCTTTTTTCTATACTTGGGTAATATCCATAATTATAACATCTTATGTGGTTATTTCCCTTGTTTTGTATCCAATTATGTTCACAATTCTCTTCTGTATTCATATATGTATATGCTACTTTTACTGTTGGGTTTTCATCTTCACTGTATATACTATATACTGATTCATTATCAGAATCATCGTCTGTTTTAATAGTTTCTATTTCATAATCCTGTAATTGTTCTATTAAATTAGCTCTTTCTATATTTTTATTCCTGTTTGTACATTTATTAGCTAAATGTGTTGTTTCTCCGCAGATAAAGCATCTACATTTTCTTGACTGTGGTTTTTTAACATACTTGTTTGTATTATTTTTTCTGTAATTTTTGTTGTATGTCATACTTTTTCTTATCTTTTTTCTTTTATTGTATACTCCATAAGCCTGTGGTGTATAAATTGCTGTTTTACAAAATGCATAAGCATTTCTTTTTAACTGTTCTTGTAAAGCTACTTCTTTACATTTTTCTTCTAAAACACTAAATGTATAAGTTATTCTAGGTCCTATTCCTAGATTCTGTTGTGTACCGTAATTTGTTTTCCATGCTTCATGTATAGATTTTCCTAAATCTCCTGGTAATTTTACAAAATATTTATCACAGAGATTATCATCCATAGCTTTTCCTGTCTGAGATAATAATCTAGTGAAATCTAATGTAAATTCATTTATGTATTTCATGTCTGCTATACTTAGCTGTTCTAAGTTTCTTATGGCTGTATCTTGTATTAAACTGTTGTTTTTTGCTGGATCAACTCCTAATATAAGAGTTCTAATCTGTGATGTGAAATTATAAGGATTATCTCCTAATGCTTTAAGGACATTTATTTCCTCTGGATTTTGTGTTTTCTTACTTTGCCAGATTCCTAAAGCTATAGGTCCTAATGTTGTTTCTAGATATGCAAACATATCCATACTGTCTTTTTTATTTGTTTCCCATAGTCTTACTACGTTCTGTTCCCATGTTAAGACTTCATCTATCCATAACTGTGGTTTCTGTTGTTCAAGTAACAACATATTTGTACTGTATATCTGTCCTATAGGTAATCTCTTTCCTTTTCCTATAAAACTAGATTCCTGTTGGTAATCTACTGTTGGTTGTGCCCATGATTCTCTACCATGAGTTTCTTGATGTGTTCCACTGTGTTCTCCTACCCATTCTATTTGTGGTCTTTTTAGCGGGTTGTGCATTTGTGCATCCATAAAAGTTTGTTCTTGTTTGTAGAAATCTGCTATCATTGTTTTTCCATTTGTAATATCTTCTACTAATGGTAGGTTGTAGTATTCCTGTAGTTTTTTATAACTTTCTTCGTATGTCATTCCTAAGTCTAACATACATTCTACTATCATGTCGTCTACTTCCTGTTGTATATTTAACTTTGTAAACTTTCTATCTATAATTTGTTCTAATGTTTTATTTGTTTCTTCTAACTTAAAGCAATCTATAGACTCTTCTTCAAAGTCTAGAAGTGTGTAATCCATTGTTTCTTCTTGTTCAAACTTTAAGAAATCTGTATCTAACATTTCGTCATCTGTATCGTATTCATTATCTGTATCGTATATTGGAAATGTTTCCTCTTCCTCTTCTATATTCATAAAATGATATTCTTCGTTATCATTTTCTTCTGTTTGTTTTTCTTTGAAATCTGTAAATCTTAGTTTCTGTTTTCCATCAATTTCATCATATATATAACTTTTCTTTGGTACTAAGACTGTATTACTGTCTTTTTCTTGTAAATCTTCTAGATCCCATTCTAATCCTGTTTGATATAAAACCCTTGGATTTAATATATCTAATTGGTGTTGGTTGTATAATTCTAGATTTCTATCTAGATCTATTTCTTCTTCGAGCTGTGTTATCTGTCTATTACTATTGGATCCTGATCCTCTTCTAATTACTCTGTTTAAGAATCTATCTGATGTAATAGTATCCTGTATATTTCCTGTAGAATTCCTAGCTTCCTGTATAGTTCTACTTCTTCCTAAGAAACTGTTATTATTCATTTTCTTGGTTGCCAGTGTGTATAAGGTATAGGTTTTTTAGTTGTTTTTAATTTTTGTAAGGCTTCTGTGATTTTTTTTGACTTCTAAAGCTGTAGTATTTTCTGTATTAGTTTTGTTTGTTTCGTTTATTATTATATTAGATTGATTTTTTATGTAATCTAAATTCTGTGATATTTTTCTAATTTCTGTTATTAAGCTTTCTAATATCTGTTTGTTATTTGTTACTTCTCTTTGTAAACTAATACTTAAGTTAATAAGTAAATCTACTAGAGTGTTTAACTGTGAATTATTTGTGTGCAAACTGTGTTCACAAGAGTCTTTAATATTACAGACTAAAGTGAAATTATCTGTTTTTAGTGTTTTTTGGTGAGCTTTCTCAGAAAATTCTAAATTTAGAAATTCTAAGCGTTTGATGGTTTGTGAGCTACCGATGATTATTAAGAATACCTACTCTTTAACTCTTTCTCTCCTTATTCCCAGTTTTATCTCTTATAAATTTTCTTATATCCCAGCTTAATTTAAAAGATAAAGTAATATAAAAACAAAGTAATATGATCACATATTAAAAACTAATTATCAAAACAATTGTGCTAAACGAAACCCTTTCGTTTATAAAGTTATCAAAGCTACCTTCTTTCCCATAATCCTCACCTAAGAGAGTTCTCCAATAACACAGGCATCACACGCCATAAAATGGAGCTTGTCTTAGTCTTTTAGATTTTAAGAAAGACTTTGCTCTGATACCAATATATCAGAGGGGGTCATAGGCAGAATCAGAGATTTGCCATAAAAAGAGGGGGTTTAAAGAAAAACTTACTGGTGAAGTATGCACAGCGGATAATGGTTGGTGTTGAGAGTATGCACAGCGGTTGAAGGTTATATATATATATATATATAGGGTTGGGTTCAAATGAAAACAAGAGAAATTGTATAAACCAATAAACCAAATTTTCACCTTGATATTTAAAATCAATGACTTAGATTTGTTTGAATAAAAAAAATTAAAATTTTGTACTTTTGTAAGATCATGTGTAGAAAAAGTCAAACAAATCTGAGACATTAATCTTAAACATCAAAGGTGGAGATTTGATTTATCGGTTTACACAATTTCGCTTGATTTTCATTTAAACCCAACCTTATATATATATATATATATATATATATATATATATATATATATATATATAAGGCCCGGTTACTATACAAAGTGTAATTTTCATGCGAAGCATACAAATACACCAGAATGAGACACGTGTTTTTTAGCGGAGGGATAGTTTCGCCCGCGCTACAATTACGCATAAAAGTTACATAATTACGCATAAAAGTTACATAATTACGCAAGTTATATCTATTATTACGCAAAGAAAAATTACTCGGTTATAAAAAATAATCATGCAAGTTATATTGATAATTACGCAAGTTATACTGATAATTATGCAGTGAATAATCACGTAAGTTATACGCACAACACATAAACGTTTTCTTAAAAAAATGTTGTTTCTTTAAAAAATATATAGAAATACTATACTCACATTAAAGAGGATAAAATGTTTGTTTTTATGGTGTATTTTTTTTTTTAAAATAATGCCATATGAAAAAGTTATGTGTTTAAAAAAACGGGAGGAAGTTAAAAAAAATCAACATTTGTAGGCTATTAACAATTCTACCCTTCCAGTAATATTCTTTGCATGATTATTTATATTAAATCTGAATCGTTCATCTCTTAGATCGATGGTACTTGTTGCTTCGTACTCTTCGCACGAAAACAACACTTTGTACCATAAGCTTTAGCTATATATATATATATATATATATATATATATATATATTTGTGTGAGCAAATCACTTTATATTTGATAAAGAGGATGATGTTTAATTTTACAATTCAACCATGTGTTTAACAAAGAAACTATTAATTCTTTTATTAAATACCAAGTTTTAGCTTCACTGAAGTTTACACACTTTTATAAGAATCATCATCTTAGAGCATTCACAGTGGAATTATTAAAAATATGTGAGTGTGTTTGGTATATTATATGGAATGGTTTTGAGTGGTTGTGAGTGAAGGAAAGAGAAAGTATTATTGTTGATTGGTATATTTGAAAAATTATTGTTCAATCCCTATAAATTTTTTAATATTTTTGAATGTGGTTGTGAGTGTAGGAGAGAGAAATAAATAATGATAAGGATATAAAAAGTATTATTTAATTGAAAAAGAGAGAGAAAATTTAGTGATTTTTAGTGTAATTATATAGATAAAATAGTGTATATCACAAGTCTACCATTGCTAACTAATTTTTCAAAACGATATACAAATCCAAATATTATCATGTAATGAAAATTTATTATGCTCATTGTTATTGTTTTTTAAAATAACTAGTATGTACCCCCCGCACGCGTTGCGCGCTTGATGGACTAACTAAGACGATCTAGCGTTATAGTTGGGCTCAGATTGGAAGTTCGGTTGTGGCTGCTAACCGCAAACAGTAGCCACACCAAAACAACTAACACCACTCAGGTTATTTCATCACGGCCCTTGAATTTCACCAGAACTAAACATGCATACCAAACAGAACCAGATGAGCTATGTTCATCATCATTAACCTCCATTCCAATAACAAAACTATAAACCGACGATCACGGAAAATAAAACAATAAAACCAGATCCAGTCACTACGTATGTAACCGATCCAATTATCGTGAACACCATCGGTGTTTCAAACACCAACATCGATGAACCCAACAGAGTTAGGCGGTGGCGATCGGCAAAGGCACAACCACTGTTGCCAAAAACCAAAAAACCCAAATGAAACCTCGGCGGCGGCGACAATCTCACCGAGTTAGGCGGTGGTGGTCGGTAAAGGCTCAACCCTCTTGTTAAGTACCACTGCCGCCACATCTAAACCCCAAACGGGTATTGGAGGGACACAACAGGAAGGGGGCAACAATGGTGGTCTAACCACCACCGTCGCCAACCCTTAGTGGTCGGAGACGATGACCAGCCCCATCTCAACCCTCACCGGTAACACACAGGGTCAACCGGCGGCACCACCGTTGCTAACACCGAGGATCAAACCCTTTAATCGTAGATCTAACAGTCCTCACCACTATGAGCACAGCCGCCACCTTCAACGCCTACACCAGACGCAAGCAGCGGCGAGGCCCTACCGACGGCCGGAGAGCGAACACCAATGGCGAGGCGAGGACATGAGCGAGGGACGAACAACCACCGCCAGACGCACAATACAGAGAAGAACAGCCACCGCCGGCGGGGCTGCGAACGGCGGCAAGATGCTCATCGACCGGTGCAAGCACAGAGAAGACGGAGAGTCTGTGCAAACATAAAGAGGACAAAGAGCTAAATGAAGGAATGAAGACGCAAACAACACTTGTACCATAAGCATTAAAAGTGGTAAAACAAAAATAACTGTTCAATCATAGCTGAGTTAATAACAGAGTAATACTTATAATAAAGCATGATGGTATTTTCATAATTGTTTATGTCTATTTTCTTATGCCTACTATTTAAGAAATAAATATTTTAGAGTACGCATGATTCTATGCCTTCTCAACTTGTGTTTTCCGACTCTTTCTGTTATTAAATAATGATACTAAAACAATATAAAGTTAAAAATTAAATATGATTTTAATTATGGATATGCATTATTAAATAGAAAAGGTTAAAATAAAAGAGGCTCTATAATAAAAATTATATAAAAAGTAATCTTAACCATCCATCTGCTTAATAAATTGTTGAGATCAATTTGTAGAAAAAAGTTTGTTACAGAAATTTTTTAGATATAATCACTTTTGTTAACTTTTATAACTTCTTCCATTTTGTAAACGTTCATAACTTTTATGTACGACATTAATTTTTTATAAAAAAATTATACCATAAAAACGAGCATTTTTTTTATTAAAACAAGTATAGTATTGTTAAGTAAAAAGATAATAATCTTTTTTTTAATGTTTATAAGCTTATATATCGTCATTGTATCTTGTAGTGTAGTTAATTGTGTTTTTTTGTTAGTTATTATGTTTTTTCTTTATACCATTTTGTGTTTCCTAAAATGGTGACTTTCAGAAAAATATAATGTGGAATATTATTGTTGTGTATATCTAATATATAAAACATAATAATAAATTAACAACTAATTAATCTAATACATTAAAAACAATGACAAAATAACACAATGTCTCATTGTTAATGGTTAAAAAACATCATTGTATACTTCTAATTGTAAAACACAATGATAGACTGGGGCGGATTTACGTTCACGACAACGGGGTCAAGTGACCCCCTTGATTTTTGAGCCGGTAGTGTATCGTATATTATCGAAATTTTGAGTGAACCAATTAGCATTTTCAGATTCAAATAATAACTTAATTATAATCTTGGTTCATTGTTTTGCTCATGCAGAAATGAGTAAGAGGTCACGGGTTCGACACTTGCAAGCTGCAAACAATTTTTTTTTCCACTTTTTAATTCGTAAAATTACATTTTTACCTTTAATTTTGATATGCATAAAACTCTAATCCCAAATCCTCCACATCGCTCATTATGCCATTACGATCGTTCAAAGACGCCCCCTCCCTCTCGACCATCGCCCGTCTGCCCGCCCCTGCCCTCTACTACCATCAACTCCGGCGAGGCGGCGACCGACTTTAACTCCGGCAGTGGCAGTTTGCAAGCTTCATTCAACTACCAAGCCCTAATTCATTCAAGCTACGGGCACCATTTATTCATTCATTCATTCAAGCTAGCAAGTGTAAAAAGGTTAGTTTGCTAATTTTCTTGTGTTAATAAAGTTAAAAATTTACTTTTTTTTTTGTTTATTTGTCTATATTAGAATATTAAAACCCTAGATTTTGTTTTAGTGATTTGCGTGTTTTCAGTGTTGTTAGTTAATCTTATTGAGTGATTTTGATATATTGTTTGTGTTGAAGCCCTAATTTTGTGTTTACTAGGTTTTTAGTTTATCATAATTCATTAAATGTGTATGCTACATTTAGTGATTTAGTTCTTATATAACCTTAAATTTTAGTTCTATTCTTGCCCGACCCGACTCAACCCGATCATATCATATAACCTAAAAAAATTTTTGTTGTTTCGATACAAACCAAGTCACCAAAAAATAGTGACCCTGTAGGAAAAGTTTTCTGGTTGCGCAACTAATGATAGATAACAATAAGTTTATGCAATCTATAAAAAAAAAATATAACACATTGTGTTATTTTTAACACTACGAGTTTTGATAAATACATTAGTGAAAGTATATTATTATGCGTTTTTAATTCTAGGACACAATGATAGATAACAAGTTTAAATAATCAGTAGAAACAATGACAAAAATAACATAAAATGAGCTAACATGTAAAATACAATGATAAATACATATAACAAATAATATAAACTATATGACACAATAAACTAATACTTGACACAATAAACATATATGACACAATAAAATGATGTGTTTAATACAATGAACACAATGTCATCCTCTTTAAAACAATATAGTAACATGTGTCACGACCACAATCCTTCTTAAATTTTTTATATTAAATACATTTTTTACTATCAGACTACCCTATTAAATTATGAATAGATATTATATCATTAACCAAATGAATTTAATATGAAATTAATCATGGATTTAAGTCTTCAAATTTCAATGCGTTCAAAATTATGTTCGTTAAAATAGCTAAAAAAGGAAGAATAATATTTATTATTATATTTGGCTAGTGATTTCTAATATTTTTAAAAACTTTTAATGTGGTTGGATGGTTTGAATAGTACCAATACAATACGTAAAAAAGTGGTGTTAGAAACTAAGTTTTAGCTTTCAATTATACATATATAGTTTACTTAACTGTGCTATAATGATATTTAAAGAACTAAATACACTTTAATTAAACTAACATTTATCAACTAAATAAAAAAATAAATTGAAAACAAATGTGTTAAGCGCTAACCAAAAAAAATTAATAATAGTAACGTCAAAGTTCATTCTTCAAAGACATATTTTGAAGATTGTATGTGTTAACATATTTCATTATATTTTATTTAACTCATATAATACACTAGTTTATTCTTATTTTACAATACACCAGCTTTTTAAAAAATAACTTTTTTTATTACTAAGTATTATCATTATATTTATTCAGTATATATAATATATGTAATTATAACATAGTAATCTAACAAACAAAAATGACTACAAAGTAAATCTTTGTATAACGCTAGCTAATCATATTTGGCTTACTATTGTAAAAAACTAAAAACAAATATAGACTTATTAGTAATCGCTAAACGATAAGTTACAGACTTTTCAGATTTTGTTAGTAAATCTTTAAACCTTAGCTTTACTATTTTTTACTCAACTTCTTTCATATCCAACATGTTTGTTTATGTCTTAACCAAATGGTTATGCTAATGGGGGTGTTTACCATAATTTAAAATTGGCAAACCTGAATAAAAAATCAAATTGTAATTCAGTTTGACTTCAGTTTTATACCGGAAAACCCTTATTTTAAAAAGATAATTGTTATGTATGGGTTGCAAGTTTCTTAATTAGGTTTTCTTGCTTTTGTAATAAGCAAAATGTTTACAGGTTAAACAAATAGTACATTAGTCAATAGTAATATATGTCTAATTCGGGTTCTCGGTTTAACCAAATTGAGTTTTCTAGAACCAAAATCTAATTACCCGGTCCGGTTTCGGTCTTAATACAGACCAAAACCAAATATATATCTCGTTTAGGTTATATACCATTACTGTACGGTTTGATTTCCGGTTTAATCAGTTTGATATAGAATATTAATGTAGTGTATATAAGTTTGGTGGGATTTGAGAATGTTAGCCAAAAAAAGATGTGGATAAAAGTGGAACAAACGTGTAGCATGAGAAAAGTGTACATTGCAATTGTGTTATACGCAAAGGGAAAAATCAGACTTTTGGACTTTTGGTCACGTGATCCAAGTCATTGGAACTTCGCTTTATTTGTTTTTTTTTCTTTTTTTCTGGTTAAAGCAAAGTTTATATTACACATGTAAAATAAGAAAAATGATTATTGACGTTTGGTACGTTTTTACATTTACAATCTCATGAAATACCAACCAATCAAGTATATATATTCTTTTTATCATGTTCATTATTAGTAATACATTATTAAAAAAAATCAGTACTACAACTTCTTAACTTTGCTTATATATAGAGGGGGTACGTAAATATATAGTGTTTTTTTCTTTAAAAGGCTTAAGAATCAATGAGGGAATGACAAATGTATATATGTGTGTATGTATTTGCATTCATTTAAGCAGGGAAATTCTAGAACAAGTAACACACAACGTATGGCTGAATCTTGTTAATACGTAATCAAACCCCATTTTAGACCCACACACGCATTCGCATCATATTATATAACCCTATTTCGTTGAATGTTATACCACAGTTTTATGTTGCAAAGTGCGTTACACTTTTTTAGAAAAATATAATTTTAAAAAAAAGATATATAACAATATTCTTTTAATAACATAATAAAATTCTTGTGTTTATGGTATGATTTTTTTAAAGAAATAATAAATTGTATAGAAGTTATTTTGTTAGAAACATTAACACAAAGTTGGATTTCCTTTTTTTACTCTTAACTGTTAAATTAGTTAGATATATACCCAAAATCATACCTACTTTTTTAGGCTAAATCTGGTTTCTTATAATCACAATTTTAGCTTTTAAAATAGTTAATGACAATGTGTTTAGGATTGTAAATGGGCTGTAAAATATTTTTCATGGATTAAATAATATCAAGGACCAAAGTAATATTTGGTTTATCTGGGCTAAACATAGTTATGGCCCATAAATTCAAAGACCAAAGTAATATCAGAAGTTATACTCAAAACTTAGTATCATGAGTCCTGATGTTCAATAGCCCAAGTTAGAGGTGGGAAAAATAAACCGGATAATCGAACCGACCCGAAAACCTAACCAATAATCCAACCAGTTATTAAACGATCAAGCACAAATCGGTTTCTAACCGATAAAAAACCAAAAGTTTCTATGTTGTTATAGGCTTACGGCTTCCCACATCTTAACCCAGTTAGGAACCAATTATTTGTAAGTAATTTTTGAACCAATAGTAAAATCGGTTAGCCGGTTAGTAACTGAACCGAACCGGTTCCACCAGCTAGATTTTTATATTCTCTCAAACCGCTTATCACTAATGGACCACCAACCCGTCCTATCATATTCATTACTCGAGTATAGAATCTTAGAGCTCTAGGCTGGCACGTCAGCGAATGAAAGTACGTACATCAGTCCGTCCTCATTATTTTCAAACTTGATATATTTTTTTTGTCACAGGTGGGATTTGAACCCAACAACTTCATGTGTTTAAATAAATTCTTGGGTATTTGACCGTATTTCACTTCAACTACTTGGGTTAAGTACCATTGACTTTAAATTGTTTATATTTTTTTAACGGTAAATTTATTTTACTCTTAATTTTAAATTACGTTAAATTACATCATATATGAATTTAAACAAAGGAAAGTTTCTAGTAAATAGACTAGCCCGCGTTAGCTATAGATTGTTTATCTACTCTTTACGATTGTATTTAAAACTTCTTATATATAGTAACAATCTAATTTTATTAAATATTAAAATTTAAATCCTAGCGCGTTTTATGGAAGAGTGAGATGGGGTAGATATTGCAAACCATAATGTGGTTGACCTAATTTTATTTATATTACTAAGTTATATATATTTTTTTTAATTAAAATATATTATTTTAATGTTATATTTATATTATTAATATTATAAGAGGATTTCTGCAAGTTTTTTTTTAATTTAAAGCGACTCAAAATATATTTTTATTTTTAATTTAATAGGTAAATATCTTTTCTGATGTGATCATATTTCAAATAAGCTTAAAAGTTATGGATCAAGTATAAATTCGAGAGATATATTGTTACACTTGTACTCACGTTGTTTATTTTTATAAAAAGTAACATTGAAAAGATATAGATTTTTTTTAAAACAACCATATAAGTTATCAATTATAAAATCAAGAGATATTTTACTTAAGATAAATTGTGTTCTTATACGTGAATGCAATAAGGTTTACAATTCCTAGATGGATTAATGTCTAGATATGACTTTACATGAGAAAATAAGTAGGGCAGTTTAACTCTTTGGGAAGGTTTAAAGCGAGTTTTATTATTGAAGGTTTTTTTTTTAATAAACAATATCTGTATTTTACGAATAATACTAAGGAATTAACAATACTTAGCTACTTTCTTCAAACAATTCTCACAATAAGCAACTACTTTCTGCAAATATTTCTCAAGTTGTGAAAAATAATATAAAAGGCAACTAAATATTTTTTATTCTTTCCCATTCCAACAAGCTACCGATGGTCGTGTTGGTATTTATAATATTTCACGTAATATCAAACTAGATTTGATAGATTGACATGTCTTCCTAATACATGCTCAAGCTTGATGATAAATCAAGTGAAACAATAGTCCTAGGTTTTAAACCAATTATACAAGAACTTAGAGTTAGATGAATAATATATTTTAACATCAAATTGCGAAAAAGATCCCCTCCAGACCCCGCGTAAAGCGAAAGCTGAGTAAAGCATCAGATGTAACTTTTTTTTCTTTTTGTTTTAACAACTTTCAACTTTCAATTCTTGAAAATAACATATGATTTGTGTGTTTGTAAAAAGATAAGAGAGAAAGATAACAATGGATGTGTAGTGGCTTTGATACCAAAAAGAGCCAAAATAGTAAATATTCTGTGTATTGAATGATTTACGTGCTAATCAGGTTAAATCACAGAGATAATTACTTTAGACATTATAAATTATTTATATTGTTATTAAATAGTTAATAATTAGTGGGTTTGTATTTTATTATGTGAGATGATCACAACGAACCAAACCATGTATAAAGCGGGGCTAAGATGAATGAGATATCGATGTTTTAAGTTGTTTGAAACTTTAAATTTGTAAAAATGAAGAGGTATTGAACTTGAAGAGGTTTATAAGTGGGAGCTTTCATAAGAATGTCATCACATATGATAATGGACACATAGTGGCCCCCACATGGGATGTTATGCACCTAACACACTTACGCCCGTGCTAGAGCATGGGATCGACGTGTTGGGTAGTTTTGATAGCACAGGTTATACTTTGTACTTTTGCATCGTCATGAGATGCCTTTAGTTTTTTACGTTGTTCAACAGTAGTTCAGATGATGTTGATGGTTCGACAACTTCTCGGGTTCGGCACCTTATGCTCCTTTCTATCTTACGAGCTCTTGTTTCAAGTTTGGTTTTGAGTGTTTGTTTCATCTCAGTAGTACAGTCTGCTTAGTTTTTTTTATCCTAGGATATAGACGGGTTCACCTTGGTGGCCTAAAATATGTTTTTAGGGAAATCTGTTGAACATAAATTCTCAGTCAACGTACTAATTTTTCTTTCTATTTCATTATTATGTCTTAGTTCAATTCGTAATCAAAATCCTCTTCTTCTTTTACTTGTGTATTCTAATTTGACTAGTTGATCAATAACACTGTTTATCTTTATTTTGTGAACAATATTCCTATAAAATTAAATAAATTTTAAAATACTATTTATATTGTATTAAAAAAAAGATTGGTTTCTGTTTTAATTTAAAGGAGTAATCTAATTTTAAACCATAATAGTTCTTCGTGTTTTAAAACAATTGTGCATAAAAAACAACACCATTCTTCTTAATTTTCAGCATTTGTTTTGATTAAAAGAAACATGTTTAGCACTGTTTTAGCAAAAACTTCACCATTCTGCATAATTTTCAGCGTTGTATTAATAAACGCTACACTGTTTTTTGAATTTTAACTCTCAAAGTCTCTTGTTTTAGAAATGGTTGCACCACCTTCAACTATGAATACATCTTCTTCAAGTACTGGTAATCAAATTATAACAATGGTTGCAAACCATGCTGAAAAACTAGAAATTTTCTAGACTACATGTTAAGAGTTGAAAGCAGAAGATGTTCTTTTATCTTTTTACTATAAATCTTACGAGATTCTTGACTAAGTCCCTCCAACTCCCACCAAAGGGGCGATCAACGTTTGATATGTGAAAGCCATGAAAGCTTGGAAGCACTTCGAGTTCATGCCACAACTATGTGTTGAATAATTTTGTGGATGCTTTGTATAACATGTACGACAAGATAACAACCGCTTAAGAAACATGGGATTCAATTCGTTGGAACACAAGTAAAATATGGTGGCCTGTTATTGGATTATAAAAGGTTGAATCAAAGACTGTGATCAGCCAAGTTGAAGAGTTACAAATTATACTTTGTGACATTCTCTCAAAGGAGATGACTCTTAGTGAGACATTTTAAGTGGTAGTTATGGTTGAAAAGTTGCTGACTAGCTGCGTAGATTTGAAAAACAACCTCAAGGATAAGCAAAATGAATTGAGAACCTTCTACAAATCGAGGATGAAAACAAATTTACGTAAAATGGAAGTCAAGTGAAAACGTTGAGTAGGGCAAACAAGATAGAGCATGGTTAATCCTCTATGGCCCATAAAGCTAACAAGAGGAAAGGAAAGGCTAAGGTTGTGGATATTGGACCAAGGAAATGATGTGTGAAGAAGAAGGTGGCAAAACAGAAATGCTACAAGTATGGTGAATTTGGTCATCGCGTTGACCAATGCAAGGCACCTAAAAAGGAGAGGCCTCATATGATTGATGATGATACGCCACTCGTTTCCATTTGACCTTACTACCATAATGAACGAAGTCAACTTGGTGTCTAACAACTCTAAAGGGTGGTAGGTTAACACTAGAGCTACTTTCTTATGTCTGTTCGGACAAGACCCTCTTTAATGACTTTAAGGAGGTGGTGGGTGACAAGAAGCTATACATGGAGAATGTTGTTGTAACACTTCTAAAAACCAAACAAGTATCCAATGGACAGCGAAGGTTTGGTGGCGGCAACCCCTGAAAGTGGGGTCCAAGAGGCGGAAGCTCCAGGTAGGGTCTAAGGGGCAAATCCCATGATTGGGGTTGAAGAAACAGTATAGTGGAGAAAAATAAAGAAAAATCAACTTTTGGGAAATTAGGGCCGATGCAGCCCACATCAGATAATGGATGCGGGGCGCATAGACATAGCCTAGGAAATACAAGGACAAAACATGAATGCTGACTAATAGGTAGGTGTTAGACACATGGACATTGATGCAGACTGCATCGGCTTTGGATGCGGGCCGGATCACCAAAATGGGGCTCGCAATGCATGCGCAATACGTGTCCACGCATGCAGAGGAAACACGTGATGTGGGGTGCATCGCCCAAACAATGTAGGGCGCATCGCCCCGACGATGCGGGCCGCATGCCCTCCTCATCCTCGACTCATTTCTCGACGTCGCATTCAAATAACCAAAGAATCAAAGCTACATGAAGATTTTTTAAAGACGTTTCTAGCATAAATGAATGCTGAAGTGCTGTTTAATCTATTTTGGATTAACCTAAGATCATAAGACAAGGCTCAACTTGATTTTAAGGTGAATACATTTGTCTTTAAAAATAAAACTCATGAATCTTTGAGATTCACTATTATCTTGAAACCTAGCATGAGTTGTAGTTAATTTATTAATGCTTGTTGATAAAATGCAAGACAAGCGTCAAACTAAATTTGTGCATGTGGTTTGATCAGAAATGATATACATGTGATGCGTAGGACCCTAAAAAGGCTACTATGCCTAAGCATGGTTGGTAATGGTTTGGTGGCTAAAGAATTACGAGGCATTGACGGTCCAACGGGTCACCCAATAACAAACTATTTCCAGTGTACAATGAAAGATCTTGATGTGTATTTTATCTTATGGACCTAGCATGGTTAGTATTAAATTAATATGCTCATGTTTGATTACAAAAATAATTTTGGTCTGATAAATGTTATTCACTAGCATATTGCTTATATTGAATTTTAAATCTTTTACACGTAAAGAATGATTGAATATGACTTAGATCATGCTATAGTATAAACTCTATGCGTGTATCTACAACAATGCTTGAGTTATACAAGCAGGAAACAGAGATGAACGCATCTCTAGTTTTGAAATCACGTGGCTTGTAAATACAAACACGATCTTTGTAAAACGATATTATGAATCAAAGTATGATTCAGTTTTTAAGTTTTGTTTGATTTACAAAATATTATATGATTTTGTTACAAACAAAATTTTTGTTGCCAATAGACCTTTGAAAATGGTTTTTTGAATAAAATAATAAATCGATTTCGATTGGTTCACACAGTAAGGGATGACCGAAACCCGGGGTATGATAGTTGTTACTGTCTATATTAATAAAGAAGGCCATATAACCTTGACGAGAACTTCAGGGATGGAGCTCACCTAAGTAGTGTACTATATGTACCCAACTTGCACAAGAGCCTAGTGTCAGGATGATTGCATACTAAGTTTAGTTTTCACTTTCTTTTTGAAAATGATAAATTTGTTTTATCTAAGCATGTTATGCTTGTTAAATGGCATGTTTTAATAAAATGTAATGGAAATAGAAAAGAATATGAATAAAAATGTTTTTATTTATGATTGAGCACATTAATTTAATTCAACTGCCTTTTCATTAAATTAGATTGCATACCTATTTTTCCCTTTGATTTAAGTTCAAAATGTAAAAAACATGTGGAAGTCAAACAAACATGCTCATTGTTTAAGTTAGTTTAAAGAACAACCGAGCTCCTTGATATATATATGACACTAATGTATGTGATTTAAAGTTGGTTCCCACTAGAGGTGATAACAAAAAATTTATAGACTTTTTTGATGATAATACTATATATTGCTATGTACAGTTACTCGAAAGTAAAGATGAAGCAAAATATTTTTATCTTGTACAAAACCAAGGTTAAGAATCAATCAACAAAAAGATAAATGCTTTGTTGAATATGTTTAACCATTTTCTAACATTTTTACACAATATGGAATCACCCACAGGCGCTCTATATTCTCTACAATGAAATAACATTGCAATGTAAAAGAATTACACATTAAAACATGTGATGAATGCTTTGTTGATAAGTTCTGGTTAAGCCATGACATGTGGGGGAAGTTATTCTATCGGCTAATTATCTTTTGAACAAGATATCTTTTAAGAAAAATAATGTAACACCTTGTGAGTTGTGGATGAGAAGAAAACCATGTTATAAATACTTGAAAGTCTATTTGTACCAATTCTAAAATATTAGTTCACCCATTAAACTAAATTTGTGCATTGATTTCGTTAAAACTACTTTAATTCGTGCATTGATTTTGTTAAAACTAAATTCTTCACATTCATAGTGTCATGTATATATTCATGGCATATAAGCTTTGTTCTAAAAATTTGAATTTACATGTTCCAGCAAGAACAAACATCTTATGAAGATTTTCCAGCTTTTACTGCCTTACGCACTTTCGTTTTAGGTATTGTTTAAGGTTCTTAGTTAATCCTGCAGTACAATCTACTTAGGCTATTACATCCATGGGGGCAGACGGGTTCACCTAGGTGGCATGAAATCCATTTTAATATACCTCAATTTCAGTGTTCACTAGTTTTTCTTTATGTTTTATTATTCTATTATTTTTTTAATTAGCAACTAGAGTTTTCTTGTTCTTTTACTTATGTATTGTAATTTGAATTATTGATCAATAATAGTGTTTATCTTTATTTTGTGAATGGTGTTCCTTCAATATATACACACATCATATTTATGATACTAGTCTTCAATATTATATAATTACAATTGTGGTTCAATACACCTGATGTTCACTCCTCAATCTTCAATCGTTAGTTCACCTCCACTAAAGTCTTCTCTTTAAGTCGGTAAAGACAATTGTGGTAGTGATCACCTCTTCTATCATCAATCACGGTAGTGATCATCGCTTTTGCATCTCACTAGAAGGAAGCGATCACCTTTCTGATAATTGGATTGTGATCACCCATTCATCGTTTCACTAATCCTATAGTGATCACTCTTTCAAGTCTTATTGAGAACGGTAGTGATTGCCTCTTTTCATCTCATCAATCTAGATAGTGATCACCTTTAGACTTCAGATAGTGATCACCTTTAGACTTCTCATTAGTTGGATAGTGAACACCCTTACATGCTATATGTAATGAAGTTCATAATAGATACTTAAGATAGAAGGTTTACACTAACACATCTTGTTGAACTTCTTGCTCTTGATCTTCATCTCTTCTTTTTCTTAATCATGTTTGATCTATTAATTAGTGATCACTTGTAGGAAATATGTATTATCATTTTTAAGATCTTTAGAGGTTGGTCAAAAAGTGAAAAGGAAGATTGTTGCTTAAATAGCCAATGAAGAGAGTAAGTGAACAAGTCATGGACGATGCCATGGTTGAACCATCTAAGGACCGTCAGTTATCTTTGATATACTTTTTTTACTTAAAAATAAAACCCGTTGCAACAACTCGACGAGTGATTTTTTCTTCTTTTTAATTGGATCTTAAACATCGATAAAAAAAAGTCAGTGTAAGTAATAGATTTAGTCTTGAAAAGAAACGAGAGGGATAAAAGCTTGTTTTTCTAAACATTACATAAGAAAATTTGGCTTTGTCCATTACCTATTTTTGATCACTTCTTAATTCGCTTAAACTACATCCTTTTGAAAAGATTTTAATTTTGAATTAGTTTTCTTTAAGCAGAATTCCCTCTTGAATTTTTGACCAAGAGGATTAATATATAATAATAATAAAATTTGACTAGTTTTCTAAGCATGTTCAAAGTCTTACTTTATTTTATGATTCTTTTTGATCTTATAAAAACTTTTAAAGTCTTAAATACATCTTGTAAACATTTGTTTTGTAAGTTCTCATTTGAGTTTATCGGATTTTGTCTTATAAGCATCTTAATTTTATACAAGTTATTATTTATAAATGTTTTCAAGAGATTGTGATATCATCTACTTTATCTCATGATCTATCATGTATTTTATCACTTGATACTTGATTGGTCTTAAAGTTGGCTTTGTCAATGACCAAAAAAAAAAACCTCTAGTAAGCTTACAAACAATTCAAGGTAGTATCATGTAAAGACCATCGTTTTTCAGTCGCTTGGGTCTTCTGGTATGATTAATACTTATACGCACTAAAAATTTAGTGCACTCGCAAAAAAGTTCATTTGCCTATATTTTTTGCAATCGCAAGTTGTATGACAAAACAATATCAATCAATCAAACAAATCCGTTACAAATCTAACAAGCATACTCGAGGTTTCAAGCTTGATTACGTGGTTTTTATAAAGGTATGTTCCATATATGGCCCGATGCGTATAATCAAATGGCACACAATCCATTGACGCAAACAATCGAGGATTAAACAATCGTAAAAGAAATGCTCTAAGCCTTATTTAGCTATTCGCATATTCACATAGGATCCAATGACGATATTTTCACATAGGTCAATGGCTACTAGGCAACAAAGCAAAAAAATTGACAAAATACATCAATATCATTATAAAATAATAATAAAAGATAAGGAGAGTAAGATTACCTTTAATTTATCTTCAATTTACCTGCTTTGACATTGTAATTGTAAGTTTTTTCTGGCTAGCTTATCAGTGTTTGTTAACTATAATTACGTCGCTGAAAAAAAAAAATCTTTCAGTTTATGTATGATTTTAAAAAACTTTTTATTTAATTCTTGAAAATGTTATGATATTTTCAAGTAAAAGATAAGAGAAGGGATGAGACTAGACGTTTAGTGGTTTGAGTGGAAGTTAACGAATCCAAGTTAAGTCAACTTCATCTTTTACCGAATATTTGTCCTTACTTAAATTTCTATAACCGATAGATATTATATGTACAATGACTTTATAAAATAGCATGACTTCTCCCTATTTGAGTATTTTCCCTTAAAATGTATCACCAAAAACGTCCCACTATTGTTCTTGTTCGTAAGTCATCACTGCTCTTTATATGTACATACAAATCATCACATATAAATAATGTGTTCACAAGATTTAGGACTAAAACACAAAAACTTTTCTCTTTTATTTGGGATCTTTTATTGTTGATGTTTCCTTTTGTTATAAAAGTTGAAAATAGTTTAATGATTAAAGAAATCAAGTTCACTTCTATTATATAATTGACCAAAATAATTATAACAACGATAGTCTAGTTGTTCGAAAAAATAAAATAGTACAATACCGTATACAAACCGAATATGAAACAAATAAAAAAATGCAAACTATACCAAACATGGTTTAGACTGATGTTATTATTCAACAGGTTTGTCTTCCAGGTTATGACAACCTTAAAATAGTAAGATACTCTCGTTTTTTAGGAACGACCTTGTAAACGTGAGTTTTCAATTCGTTGAGTGTTGTCACCAATTGCCAAACACTTTGTTGACGGTGGTGATTGAGATACGTATTCAATACGTTGCTCTTACAATAGATGTCATACATCTTTTTAGACGAACATGTCTGTCTTTCAGTATACACAACATTAATAGTATGTGTGTTGTCAAAGATGACACTCGCGTCAGGGTTACACGAGATAAGTTGTAGATTGTGAGCATATAATCATTTTCATTAATATTCAAGTTTTTGTTTTTATCATCTCAAAACATGCATATTTATAATTAAAATTTATATATATTTACTTACACATAGTTATATAGATGCGTATTATAAAGGGGCGTTTGGTTCGCGAAATGTGCTGAAATTGGAATTGAAATTGGAAATAAAAGGAATTAGATTTGAAATTCAACATTTTCCAAATGATATGAAATTCAAGGGAATGTGAATCTGTCGAAGGAATTTAAATTCCAAATTTATTTTAGTGACAAAACACCCATAAAATAATTGAAATTTATCACTTATTGCAAACAGTCACCACCTCCAACTCATCACCGCTGCTACATACCACTGATCGTGCATTGCCCTTGCCACTCACAATCAATCGCGACCAATGCTCGCAACCGCCACTGAACCGACCGTACCCCGTCGCTACGGTCGCTGCCACCAACCGATCATGCCCGACATCAAGAACCGACATTTGCCGTTGAGCGCAGTTGGTGGAGATGGGCGTTTGTCGGCAGCGGGCGATATCAGCCGCAAAAGTGGATTGTCGACAACATTTATAGCACGATTGTTGTCGGCGGGTTTGGGTTGTCGGGGCCAGGGCGACAAGTGCGCAGTGGTTAGGGCGTCAAATGGTTTTGGGTTATAGGCGGGGGTCGTCGGTTAGGGTTGGCAGGTGCTTGCAGGGGTCGAGCGAATGGCAACAGCGTTGGTGGCTAAGTTCGGAGGTTGGTAGCGGTGGCGGTTGGAGGTTGCCAGCTTCAACAAGGGTCGTTGGTAGTGTCGGTTGGCGGGGGATGGTAGGTGTCGGTGGCGGGGCGGGGGTCGGTGGAATTTGATATTATTCAAATTTTGAAAGAATTTTGAAATCATTCATTTGAAAAAATTCCAGGGAATTAATTGAAATTCAAATTACAATTTATTTTCCAACCAAATACGTTAAGAATTTATTCTTGATTCAAATTCAAATTCTAACATATTTCTAGCAAACAAGCACAATGATCAAATAAATTTAGATTCCAATTTTATTAATTTTTTTTTAAATTTCTATATACTAGACGCACCCTAAGAATTAGGCAAAAAAAAAAAAAAAAAAAAGAAATCTAACTAATCTTTGGTTCATGCAAGGGTGAACAAAGCTAACCAAACCGCGACCGCAAATCCAACAAAAATGATTGCATATGATGGAACGAGAAACAATTATTTAGGTTACAAATTTTTCTATATAAAACAAAAAGATACCATTCATTTCTCTATCTCCATCTCATTTATAAATCATAAGAATTCTTATTTTCTATTTGTATAGAAACTAGGTTTATTACCCGTCGCGCGTTGCTGCTGCATTGTACGTGACGTGATAAAATATAGACTACAATCGACCCGACTCGTTTCCAAACTAATTTTACGTCAATATGTAGAGTAACTCCAATTTATACCGTTGAACAAAAACGTTTAGTATTTGACCTGACTTGTTTTTAAACGAAATTATATTGACCCGACGCGTTTCCAAACAAACCAATGTCGAAACGTAGGTCAACTCAAAGCGTTCATAAAAACAAGCATTAAAACGTTTTATATTTGACCCAATTTATTTCTGAACAAAATTTACGTCAAAACGTATACGTATGTCGAAACGTAGAGAGTCTTAAAGTGTATAGAGTTAAGCCTGGGAACATTTTATATTTGACCCGAGTCGTTTCTAATTATGTGTAAACATAAATGGACTTGAATTTATATTGCACAGGGGTAAACTCGAAGATTTAGAAACTTAAGGAAGGTAAAAGTGATATTTTACAAAGTTTTTAAAAAGTATCGGACTGAAAATGTAAAGATCAAAACTTGGAGGGGAAGAAAGGCCGGTGGAAAACCCCACCAACCTTTCTTTTTCAGTTATAGTAATGACTAGGTTGAAAACATGTGTATAACCTGGATTAATATTTTTTTATTATTTATTTCAAATAACATATCATATATTTTTATAAGGCTAAATTACAAAAGAAATAGAGAATTAAACATATGTTTGAAATCATATTCTTTACGAAAAAAATATTATAATTTAATAGAAGAGAGATATAAAAATCAAAATTAAAAAAATTTACTAAAAGTTAAAATGTAGCATTTAATATTAATAGAGTAAATTGTCATTTTCGTCCATGAGGTTTTGTACATTTTGTCATCTTCATCCAAAAATAAATTTTTTATCATCTGTGTCCCTGACATTTAAAAAACTTGTTATTTTCATCTATTTTCGTTAATTTACTTGTTAAGTAGCCATCACGTGCACATCATGTGAGAGGCATTTAGTTATTTTTGCACCTCACCAGAAAAAAAAAGAAAACTTAAATAAACACTATTCAATTTTCCTGAGCATTTAAACATTATTAGATTGCTTTTAATATTCAAAGCTGATGTCCGTTTAACCGGGAAAACAAACGGAGTTAACGGAAGTGGATGAAAATGGTAAAATTTTAAAATGTCAGGGCCACGGAAAAGAAAAATAAAGTTTTTGAATGAAAATAACAAAAAACATCAAACCTTAGGGACGAAAATGACAATTAACTCTATTTAATAGAAATGAGAGACGAGAAAACCAAATTTTAAAAAGTCTACAAAGCTAACATGAGTCACTTATTATTTTTACTTGTTAGAAGAAGATTTATTGAACTGTCTTAATGTGTAGCAGACGACCAAGATGTAGAATTGATAGTTAAATCACTGAAAGATATTTAGTCTAACGATATTTACATATGTAAAATAATCCATCTCCCTCTGCGTTAAGCAAAAATACAAGTTAAACCGTAGACAATGATGTAGTACTAATCCTAAGATTAGATTGATGTTAAAAAATGGATGGTTAATCCAACATAAATTAGTTTATATATAATCATAAACTAATTTACAATATCGTGTAATATACGGGCTAAATAAATTTACTTTTACATGATTAATAATATAAAAAGTTATGTATTAAATATTATGTATTATACGGATTGAATAAAATCATATATTACACATTTGAAAATTTAAATTTAACATATTTGAAATTGTAATTATGAATAATTATTAATTAATAAATAGCTATTATAACATTTATAATTAAAAGTAGAGAAAAACGAAAAAATCAATTATTAGATGGCTTAAAATGTTGACAAGTTTTCGTATTTATTTTTATTTATTAGTATATAGATGTTAAAAACAAAATGTCCTGTAACAAAAACCGATCAATCATTATAACCAAAATATCAGATATAGATTTCGTATAAAACAACCCGTATTGTAACTGCCCATGGTTTTGTGTTGGTTGATGAGAGTCGATGGTCGTTTGCCACCTACCAAGCATCTTCCTAACGGCCCCACCATTCCTACACTCTCACCCGTAAATAACGTTGAATTGACGGGATGAAAGAAACATTTGACGAGTCTTCAACTAATGTAGCATAAAAAAGGTTCATCAAATTCTTTTCTCTCAACGTGTAATTCACTCATTTTTCGATATTTATAGAAAAAAGATATCATCACAAAAAGTGAAGTGCCTCTAGTGATACACTGCATGCATATTAGTGACATAAGTAACATGTCATGTATATCTGATTTTAAATGACTTCATTTTTACTTTTTGATTAATAGCTATTAAGTAGAGGGGCGAACAAGTCAAGTTGAACCCATACTTATATAATCTTAAATTTTGGTTTGTTAAAGTTAACATAACTCATACTCGGCTCGTTTCGAGCTTAATATATAAAACCTGAGTATGGTTAAGTAGTTTTTTTTTAATATCAAGCTCGAGTGGGGCTCGTTTTATTTATTATTTATTAGTCATTAAATTATTTTTACAAATATATAAATATATATATAATTATACATATAAGATAATATATATTATTATATAAATATACATTTGATAATATATATTATTTAGTTATTTTTTATACATTTGAAATAAAATTAGAAAAAGTAGACTCACTTTGAGCCCCTCGTAGCCTGTACACTTACTGTATAACTTGAGCAACTTGTGCACTTTGAGCATCTTGATGTGTGGATGTAACAACCTCATAATTTTGAGTTAAATCGGGTAAAAATAAAAAGTAAATAGAGGCTTTTAAAGAAAAAAATAGGTTGAAAGGTGACATAAAAAGTTAAAATCCTAAAAACACCTATAAAAAGAAATGAACCGCTCATGCTCCTTTCTAGCAATCAAAGTTTGACAAAAGAGGTGAGAGATAAAATAATACTAGTTCTAGAAAAAGAAAATCAAAGAAGAGCTAAAGTTATGACCTTCTTCATATATTTTAGAAGACATAATGACATATACCGGCTTTATGCACAAGATAGGATTATTATCTATTTATTTAAATAAGGGAGTAATTCTTTGAAAACTATGTTATAAAAAAAAACCACGAAAACTATGCGTTACATATATGTAAGTACGTATTACAAATTATACAACTAAGAGTTATGTATATGTAGGTGTTACGTATACGTAAGTCGTTTCGTCATCATTGTCGTTCCTTGGAGTATAAACTAAAAAATATATAATGACCTCAAAAAATAAGATTGAAGTTTAATCAAATATACCTTAAACAATTAAAATATTAAATTAATTATCAACTATGTGATTGGGTAGTGGTGGTTTTTTACGGTTTTCAATTATAAGAATGATTTTCATTTGATCCCTCCCCTATATAAAGGTGATATTTTTACAGGAATTGGTGTTGATCTCGATATCATTATTCTTGATTCTAGGATTTATTCAAGTTCTTGAAAAAATAAATTCTAGATCCTCTTTTACACGTTTTATATTGTTTTTGAGTTAGTATGTATACGTATGATGGTTTTGCTAAACTATAATGATTCTAGATGTGTATAGTTTACATTTTTATGAATTATGTCACATGTGCATGTATAATGAAATACTTATTGCATCAACCCTAGAAAACATGTTCATTGAAAATCTTTTTAAAATCAGAACTTATAAAGTTTATGGATGTATACAGGTGGATATATTTATGAACACATAACATGTGTCATTCGCAGACGACCAAGTTATGTGCATGTGTTATCCACGTGCAGATATGAAGACATGGTTAGTTAGTTAAAGCCCATGCGAAGATGCTACTCATGTGCAGATGTTGCCTTGCACAAATTGCTTATGTGTAGATGAAAATTGTTTATGTGCAAATAGATAGTTACAACGCATATAGTATTTGTTCATGCATAGAAAGTACAGTTCCTTCGTAGAAAGATAGTTCCCGTGTAATGAATTGCCCATGCATAGATGTGAAAGCCTCTTGCGTAGTGCGTAGATGACGGATGTTCCTGCGTAGGTGATACGTTGCCCATGCGTACATGCTTATATCATGCATAGATGCAAGTTATCGTTTCTCATGCTTAGATGATAACATTCATGCATAGATGTTTGTTCTTGTGTACATAGTTTCTCATAGTTATTCAAGCATAGATGATCCCTCATTCGTAAATGTTTATTCATGTGTACATAGTTTCTCGTATATAGCTATGCGTAGTTGCAACATTATAAAGGCATGTGATGTTAAAGATAAAGTATATGTTAAAGTACAAAATGAATAAAGTAAGTTCACGTAATTTAGTATGATAAAGAATTAAAAATATAATTACTGTTATGGTGAAGTGTTAAAAAATGATAAATTAATTACAATATTAGCTAAAAAAATATAAAAAGGGGCCAAAATGCTAAAGTTTACATGTAAAAGCTAAAATTCAAAGTCTTGCAATCAAGACATAAGTTTGCATTCGTTGAATCGGTGCATGAGTAACATCTACGCATGAGCTTCAACTTAATACAATAAAGTAAACCTTGATAGATATGGAGTGACATGGCTAGCATCCCAAATGCTCTAACATCCACCTCCATCTTCTTGAAGGTTTCATTAGAATACTTACTTAATTTCTTATGAATGTGAGCTTCTTTATCGGCTTCCACTTTAATAGGTTGATGAGAGCCCATCACGAGAGACTTCCAACATCTCCCATTTCACAGAGTGATAGGAAGTGCTACATTCAACATTTCAAGATGTTGAATTCTAATCGAACGATCATTGAAGGTTTTGTTGAGAATCTATTGTTGTTGGAAAACTTGATCGAGTTAAAGGATAGAGATTTTTGGACATGAATTCAAAAGAGGGTTTTATTGATCTTCAAAATCAAAGTAACAACTGAATTATGAATTCTATTTTGTATCAAAATTTAAAGGTACTTGGCTCTATACTAATTAATGTTTTGGGTTGCTTTAATATTTAAATTTTAATATCAGAGAAATGAGTTGTAAAGGAATTAAGAATAGAACAAATCAAAGCACATAAGAGATCTCATTAATCACAAAAATTACGATACCATATGTTTTGACTACCCCTCAAACTATGATTTAATTGTTATAAATGATGACCATACTTTTGGTCACACATACAATTCTGAAATCTCATTACAGTAAAATTCAAAATTTGAAAAAATAGAAATAATGCACTCCATGCTGTGGACCCGCGTAACATGAAAAGAACATCTAAAAATTTGTAACAAAATTTTGCGATGTTATTAACATGAGTGAAAGAAGTCAATAACTCTCAGTGCTGGTGGTCAGTCTAGATCAATGATTTGTGTCTCCGGTGCTTAGACAACAAGTTCTTCTTGCCTTTGGGGCTATATATTTAGCTATTGATAGGGTAATGTAATCCGTTGTTCTTGACTTATGAGCTCCAATTTAACGAGAAAAATGTCTGGCAGTTTTTCATCGATAGAATTTCTATCAATGGAGTTTATTGATCGATCTTGTGATTATGAGATATGCAATTGATTTTGTCATCAATTGGAGAATATTGTTAATCAAATCTAATGTCTATCAATCACAACTTATCATTAGTGTTTCTACCATGATTAATTGATTCTCTCTTCAGTTGTTTTGTATCATCAATTCATTATTTAACAAATTCAAAAGTAAATTCTAGTTTAAACAAATCCAGAAAACCCATTTTGTACCAAAAAATATAAATAATTACGCAAGAAGTTCATACGCTTCGTCAAGAAAACCCATGCCACTTTGTACCATAACCGTCCGAGTAAGACTAATACTATCTCGCTACTCTACTAAAATAGTAACTAAGAGTGACACGTGACAACAGCACATTCCTACGCACCAAAAATTTTTCGTTTATCTCTCCTATTAAATAATTATATTAATTACTAATAATATTATTTAATTATTTTTTTAGATTAAAACTAATTTTTTTAAAATTAAAAACGAGATCTTTTTATTATTATTATTATTTATAAAAAAATAATATTTTATAAAATAAAATTTTTTTGAAACATCAAATTTTTTAAAAATACAAAAATATTTTAAAATTGATGTTTTTAAACAGCAAAATTTTTATAAACCAAAATTAATTAAAATTAAAAGATGTAATAAAGAAATTTTTATAAATGACATATTTGTAAAAACGATTTATTTTGAAACAACATATTTGATTTTAATAAAAAACAAAAAAAAAGTTTAAAAGTAAAGTTTAAATTTTGATATTATTGTTTTCTTACTTATAGTATTTATAGTATTTATTTATACATAATTTCAGTTATATTTAATTTTAAATATTATTTTATGATTAATAATTTATTTATTTAATATTATATATATTCAATACGTTTAATACATGAATTTATTAAAAATAATGTATAAATATACATGTTATTTTCCTTAAGAGGCCCCTACATATTTATCACTTATGACTTGTAATAAGGAGAACCATTAAGACTTAATACATGAAGACAAGATAAAACCACTTCCACCTTTCTCTCTTCTCCCTTCTTCCTTTCATCAATCTCCATCACAACCACCACCACCATGGACTCTAGCAACAGCGGCAGCATCCAATCTTCCAGCGGCCCCGGTGCCGCCCCGACCGCCCCGGCCGACACCGAAGAATACGACTCATCAACACCTCACTCTATCTCCTCCTTCTTCAACCACTTCAACCCTAACCTCAACCACCTCCTCCACCCTCCACCACCACCACCACCACCACCACCAACCACCACCACCACCTTCTTCAACCCTCTCACCACCCCACCACCACCTTTCACCACCTACCCCATCAACCCTAATCCATCAAACACAAACACAAACAAAGATCACCACCATCATCAAGATCATCATCAAGATCATCATCATCATCAGATCGGAGTGCCTATGAAGAACCCTAAGAAACGCACACGTGCTTCCCGGAGGGCACCCACCACCGTGCTGACAACCGACACCACCAACTTCCGGCAAATGGTCCAAGAGTTCACCGGAATACCCACTTCGCCGTTCACCGCCACCGCCTTCTCCCGCCGCCTGGACCTTTTCCGGCCGACGGCGCAGAAGCTTCATCCTCCGGCGCCACCGTTGTTGAATCCCATGGCCAATAATAATATCATTGTTGATTCCAGCACCTGCAATAATAATAATAATAATATCACTTCTAGTAGTTACCAGTTACACCCTTCTGGTATCCACGACTTGCAAAAGCAACCTTCTACTTTGTTGGATTTGCACAACCACCCCATGTTATCGTTTCAATCGCTTCTACAATTCAGTTCCTCAAGAGTCTAGTGATTTGAATGGGTTGCAGAGTACTTCTGGTAAAAGATGGAGGGACCAAAATGAAAAATTGGAAAGTTTTGAGGATGACAACATTGGTCGATCTAATGTTGTGGTTTCTTCTAGAAGTGGTGGTGATCAAGTTCAAGGTAATAATAATCAAAGGTTCATGGATTTGCCCTTCTAATTAATCAGGATTATTATTATTATAATGATTATTATTTTTGTTTAATTGTTTTAATTAGTTATATTTGTTTCATAAAATTCTAGTATTGTATGTGTTAAGTTCATCGTTAGTAAAGAAATGAAGCTGGTATAGCTAGATTTAACTACACGTATAAGTAAACACAAGTGATTAAATAATGGTATTATAAATAGTTTAAGGTTTGAATAATTAGGGTGTATGATTAGTTCAACAAAGAATTTAGTGATGTTTGTTGAGACGTTATAGTCATCTACTGTCCACGAGGTTTTACAAACAATCTTTAAGTTGTGTTTTAATGTTGACTCCTTATGAATTAAGCAAGAATAAACAAACATTCATATTATACTTTGGTACTATACTTTATATGACCATTGTTAACGTTATTTAGTTGGAGCGGTCGATGATAGTTAAATCTTGGTACGGACACATCTTGAGAACAAATAGAACCGTTAGTCTCGTCCCAGGTAAAATCATAACATGACTCGAAGGTTAGAGTATGTATTTGAGGGTTAGTAAACTGAGAGTAGAAAGTAGTAGGGGTTGCGTATTTAGTGAATGTGTAATTGTCGCTTGTCGAATATGTGTTTATAGGTGATGGTTGGTGCTAATGGTGTTTAATTGGAGGTGTGTCATCCAGATGATGAAAGATCCTCATGTCATATGGGTTACAAGAGTAAGTACGAGATTTAGCTAGTATGTGACATCTTGGTGTAAGAGTTCAGTCGTGTTGTCATGTAGCAGTTAATACTCTTGGCTAACGTGTCTTAGTGTTCTCTAAACATTTTATGTTGTTCTAAATTATTGATCATCTTGTTAACGTTTGAGATGGTCCGGATTTCGTAGGTTGTTCACATGTTGTGGTAAGGTTCGACCAAGTTAGTCTATAACTTCACCTGAGTTACAAACTTATAGTTGATCTATCTTGAACTTTAACATATTTATGTCAACAAAAAGATTATTACGATTTACACCAATCAGCATGGGTGAGACTCAAACCCTTAACTTCATGGGAAGCTTCACCAATTTAGCTTCAAATGGTTTTATCATTAGACTCAACCTCCACCTTGCTTTCATCCTAATCAGATTAAAACCTTGCATGTAAAGCTGTAAATGAATCAAACGTTTAGTTCGAGAACTGTTTGATGAAAAGTTCATTTATGTTTGGTCGTTTAATAAATAAACGAACACGAACAAAAAAGTTGTATTCGTTAAGCTAAACTTAACGAATGAACATGAACAGAGTTCGTGTTCATTCGTTTATGTTTTTTCATGTGAAAATTTTATATTCTATATTTTTTTACTCGTTTTTTAATTTTAAAAAATATGAAATTCTAGTTATACTATTATGAATATCCCCAATTTGATCATTTTGAACTTTAGTTTATGCTAAATCTTGACAAACTTTTTAATTTTTATGTTAATTATTATTTATGTAATTATATTAAGTATGTTTGGATAATTATATTAAATTTTGTGTTAAACTTGACAAACATTCGTTCGTGTTCATTTATATTCACAAACATTTGTTTGTGTTCGTTTGTCTTCATTTATGTTTATTTGTATTCAATAATTGTTTGTGAATTGTTGATGAACAATTCACTTTTTTAATGAACGAACACAAAAAAAAAAAAAATCTTATTCGATAAACGCTTGTGAATAGTTCATAAACAACTTCATTTTTTTAATGAGGAAACATGATCATAACCCTGTTGGTGTTAGTTTGATTCTTTTAGACCCCTAGCTAGTTGCATGTCTAGAATCAAATATGTCTCTGATGATATTCTTAGAACTTAAATTTCAAGTTATTTTTTTCTAAACAAATATAAAGGTGTTAATGTACTTGTAGATATGAATCTAGTTCATATGTCGTATTTTATTTGTATGTTCTCTTTAACTATCACTTATGTTTGTATTTAAATATATTTTTTATTATTATTATTGGTTTAAAAAGCTTATGTATGTATGTATGTATATATATGTATGTATGTGTATGAAGTAAAGATTAAAAAATGATCCTAATATGCAGACACCTCACATTATATATATGTCGTATAGCACCATACGTGTCGTATAGGTTCGAATACACTAAAAATAAGGAAAGTTCAAGGGGGTTTGTCAGAGGGCCATACGGCTCATATAGCCATATACGACCCCATATACAACACATATAGGGCCATACGACGCGTATAGTAAATTTTGACACAGAATACGAGGAAAAATTCAGGGGACAATCAGAGGGGTTACGTCTCGTATAGAGTTATACGACCCCCTATGTGGTCTCGCTCAAAAGCCTAAGCTATCGGATGACAGAGGATATCGGCCAATTCATTCCTATAGTAGAACTCCACCCAGAGAGCCGAAAGAGTGAAGAAAGCATAGAAAGAGGTTCTTGGTCCGAGGAGAATCCAAATCACATTATGATCGGCGCATCATTAGGTCCCGAAGAAAGGGCAAGGTTTGCCCAATTTCTTAGCCGATACCGGGACGTCTTTGCTTGGTAGGCTTAGATCCAGTCCTAGTAGAGCATAACTTTAATATAGATGTAAAAATAAAGTCTTCAAGCTCCATCCCGACTTGGAGTTGACGCGTATGATGCTACACGACCCATATAAAATCCGGGATGTTGATTTATAATTGGGGATGGTTCCAATAACCACAACCATTAAAAATGAGTGTTTGACATATTTAATTTGAGAGTAGTGGATACAATGATGTGAGATATTTAGGAGGGAAAATGATATGAATCTTTTTCAAATGATTATTTGTGATTTATGTGCAAGTAAGTGTTTGAAGAAGTGCGTTTACTCTGATAAGTTAATAAGTTGTTTTATGAAAAATTGATGTGATATTTAACAAAATAAAACTTCAAATGTTTTGACTTTAGAGGAAGAAATCATGTTGAGTGACTAAATATTGTCTTTTGGTAGTCTACATATTGTCATCACTTTTTAAAAGTTTGTTGAAATCCACACATGCACGACTCCAAGGTGAGAGTACATTCTATGGTTGGTAAATAAAGACTACAAAGTAATAGCTAGGGAATTGATGATTGTAGTGAATGTGTGGTTGTCTCTTGACAGAGTTGTATTTACAGGTGATGGTTGGTACTAATGGCGTTTACCGTAGGTGCATCTCCTGGATGATGAGTGACCATCATGTTACTTTCGTTAACCTACCAAGTATGAGATGTGGTTGGTGTATGGCATCTACGTGTACGACTCCATTCATGTTTTCGCATAATATTCACTACCCTTCGTTGGTGACTTTGTGAGGTTTATATCAACATTTTAGGTTAATCTGAAGATTTGAATTATTGTACATGTAGTTATTCAAGGGGTATCTTTGGAATGGCTAGAACGTCTTAGGTTGTGATGTTGAGGTAAGATTCGGCTGAGTTTGTCTTATAACATAGGTTTAGACCTGGTTGACATACTTATAGCTTGAACTTTATTATTATTGTTATAATTATAAAAATTTGGTTTCATCTAAATTAGAACAAAGCCTTGTCGAGTTTTAAATATGCGTGGTGGTAATCAAAACATTCTTAGAACTTAAATTTCAAGTTAATTATTTTTAAAAAATACAAAGGTGTTATATTTGTACTTCTACTAGATATGAATATAGTTCATATGTCGCATTGTATTTGTATGTTCTCTTTCACTGTTAGTTATGTTTATTATTATTTGTTAAAAGAACTTTTATATGTGTGTATGAAATAAATGATGATAGCGAAATGAGTGATTGTCGTATTAATCTTGGGTAGTGGATATAATGATGTGAGATTTTGGAGAGGGAAAATGATTTGTAATCCCTTTTAAATTATTACTGAATCTGACTTTTGTTTTTCAGAAAATAAATTTACAAAAGCTGTTGTATTAATAAATGATGTAGAAGAAATATTAAAACCATCACCAGTATTGAAACCTAAATGATTTATAAATCCTTACATTTTTATACAATACTTTTTAGTTTTGTGTTATTTAAATAAGAGAATATATTTTCAATATTTTTTACTAGAATTATATATAATTGTGGGAATACCTTAGAATTTGAAATTAAAATTAAAAAGAATATTACTAAGAACAAACACTACATAAACTAAGCTAAACACAAAAGTCATACTTAACTCTAATTCTAACACATAATTTATGGATAACAATGTATGGGTTCACACAACTAGTATCAAGGAACATGGCTTTTTGTTCTTCTATTTCAAGGTATGTGTTCATTTGTTGTTTGAAATCTCCCTTCACTTGTGTGCTTTTTGTTCGAATGTTTTGATAAGTGCATCAATGAGCTCGAGTTTGATATAGACTCGTGATGATTCTGCCTTTTTCTTTGCCTTCTCCTTGTTCATTTCTAGATGAGTCTTTCATCACATCAAGAGGGCTTCCATGATCCTCAACTTATAGTGGAGTATCATCATTAGAGATCAAAACTAGCTTAGCGCGCGTTCAAAGTAGGAGTTGTGTACCCTAGGCAGACCTCTTCATTCTTTTTGATTCTTAGGTATCATATATGTTAGCTATCGTATATGTTGGCCAGTCCTTTTCATAGGTTAACTTGATTAATTATTAAGTGGGGTAGGAATGGATATAATGCACACACATACATACATCGATGTAGATGCAAACGTACAATGCATGTTAATATTCTTAATAATGTATGAACCAAAAGAGTCGCACAATAAAAATTGACATTTTAAACATACTTACACAAGTTATGGAATAGTTAATACTAAGTTCTAATAAATATTTATAAGTTTTATTGGGTTATAATTGGTCTAATGGAATTAGATATTTATGAAAAGACTCATGAAAAGAATTAGGGTTTGGATTAATATAAGTAGAGGGTTCTATTCGTTACTCGATAAATACGCAATTAAGAAGAATTAAACCTTAGTTACCTTCACCTTAGAGAAATCTGCTAGTCGCCCCTCCCCATTGTATTCAGTTGATCGAGATCAAGCAAAAGGTGCAGGCGTTCATTTATTGATCAAAGTGAGGTGTTACAATTCCTAGCTAGTACCTAGGCCATTGTTTCTTGTGTAAGTCATTAGAGAAGGTAATCCAATTCCAACAAAATCACGGTAAAAGTTATTATTATTATTATTATTATTATTATTATTATTATTATTATTATTATTATTATTATTATTAACTCACAAGGCAGGACCTTATGGGATAAAGAGCAAAAACCCAATTGAAACATAAAAATAAGTTTAAAACTAAATCTGAGCAGGGACTAGAATCAGGAAGATAAGGTTGGTTGTTATAGGGAATTTTACTCAGCCATTTCCAGGGGGCTAGTATGTGATCAGTAATGGACAGACCCTTAAAACGCCACGACGCTCTCTTGGCTTATGGGCAAAAACGGGTCCCCACGCGGTCGGCCGCCCACACTAACATCCTGGATAGGCACGAAACCTTGTCCCCACACTTACCTTTGATCCTAATTCCTACTTCAGATTTCAAAATTATTATATATATATATATTTTTTTTTTTTTTTTTTTTTTTATAAAACCATAACAGCCTGTTGAGCATGGTGAATGTTTTAATACTTATGTGTTTAGCCTCTTATTGAGGCGACTATCATTAGATATATATATATATATATGAGAGAGGGAGATTACCAGAATGAGAGGAGAAGAGATGAATGCTTCAAAGCTTTAAACTTCTATTAAAGTGTTTGTACAAGAGAGAGTGGGAGAGTGTATGTTGTTCGGTGTGTCTAACATCTAACTAAGGACCCTTTATATAGGGGTTCTCACACTGCATCTAACTTGCGAATATTCGCATAATGCGTATCACGCGTTTATCAGTACAATAATTAAAGTAAAAGTAAAGTTACAATAATTAAAGTGGTTGCAATAATGCAACTTTACGACAAATTTTGTCGGACGAATCTCGTGCTTTTTGAATTATTGGCACGCCTTTTTTTTTATGTGGGGCCTATTGTGACTGTTGTCTTTTTGACCTTCCAGCATTTGCTGGTCCGAACTCTTTCACCATTTTTGCATATGCTTCGTCATCAAGGATATCATCCTCTGGATCTTGAGCATCCTGCTGAAGATCTTGATCTTCTTCCCCAATTTGGGACGATTCTGATACAGACATATTAGAAGGAGATTTTACCTTATTGAAGTTTTTAGTTATATCTTTTTTGACTTCATCAAGATAATAATCTATTAATTCTTCTTCACTGATTTGATCAGATCCTTTAATCATTCTAATTTTTCTAACAATGTGTTGAAACGGGCTAGGAGCCTCTCTTTGTTGCAGGTTTTCCTGTTGTTTTTTATAACAATCAATGGTTTGCTGGATATGATCCAATGTGTCCTGGCATTTAATCTTGCCATCTTCTTTATCCATCATCTTTTTCCAGAACTTAGTCATATATGCTCTCTTTAAGCAGAACATATTTTCCTGGGTATAACCAGTTTCTGGAATCCACTTCCATATCCATGGAATGCTGAATTGTATGAAATAGTGTAATGAGGCCATTCCCTCAATGGAGTTATTATTGTGTTGAGCCTCAATGAGACTAGGAGATAACTCCACCCATTGAGTGTATAAGGTTTTCAACCTTCTGGATTCCCCAGTGAATATCTCTAGAGTGGTGCCATATGACTGCCACCATTTATAAAACCAAATCGGAATGTCAGATTCATATGTTTTTGAACAAATCTTTATAAACCAAGAATGTTTATAATTCTGGTTTTCAAATAAAAATGTTTTATAAAAAGCATTTACGTAGTCCCAGTAATTATATCTTAAAGGGACTTTGGTTTCAGGATGGAGAACTTCTCTATCTTTTAATGGAGATATTCCCCAGTTTTCAACAGATATAATCTGTTTGATTATAATTTTGCTAAAACTTATTAGTTTGTTACTCCCACTATAATGGGTAATTTCGCAAAATTCATTTTTGAGGATTTCCTCATATTATGTCCGTGACTTATAAGTCTCGGTGGGATAGTATCCCTGATCAAAATATCTTTTGATGATGAACCAAGGTTGGTCATTCCATTTTTTATCTTTTTGATCTAGAAGGAGTATAACATCCTTCTTTGGATTATGAATCCAGTTTTCATCTTCACTATTATCAATAGTGACTTCAGCATATGATGCTGATTTTTCAGGGGTTGAGCAGCTTTATAAGCTAAGAACTCTTTATAGAGTTTATCATCAGACTTATTAGTTGATGATGAAGATGATGCGTATGACGCATTATCATAAGCTATAAGCTTCTTATTCCCCATTTGATGGAGAATTCTTTCAGCTCCCCTTCCTCTATTAGAGGAGGTTCTTTCACGTCCTCTGCCTATCAAGGCTGAAAACATTAAGCACAAGAAATTATTATTTCTTTATGTTCCAGATTCTCCAATTGGAGATCTAAAGACCAAAGTTTATATTTAATTTGGTCAAGAGCATGGCTCTTTGCCTTTTCTGATAAATAAGGATCGGTTATTATCTCCCAGACCCTTAAATTAACTATATGGTATTGATGGAGAATTTCGTCTCTTCTATTTTGGAGACTGGGTTTTATTATCTTCTTATAAATTTTCTTCATTTAAATATTCCCTGGTAAGAAAATCAGGAAGACTGTTATCAGTTCCCTTTTTATATATAATTTCAAAATCAAATGGAGCAAGATGTGTTTGCCATCTAGCAAACATCTGCTTAGAAACATCATGTTTAAAATCTTTACTAAACATATATTTAGCAGCTTGACAATCTGTTTTAATAATAAATTTTTGATTATATAAATCATCTTGAAATTTTAAAACATATTTTACTATTGCTAGAATTTCTTTAGCAATAGTAGCATAATTCCTCTGACTATTATTCCATTTTCCTGAATGGAATCTAACAAGATATTCTTGTTTATTGTTTGGAGAAATTTGCTTCAGAATACCTCCATATCCGATATCTGAGGCATCTGTCTCAATTACCTTATCCCAATCTGGGTTTGCAATCATCAAACAAGGAAGCTTATTTACCTTTTGTTTGATTTTCTGGACAGCCTTAGTATGGTCTATTGACCATGGCTTTGGGGTTTTCTTCAGTATATCGTATAACAGACTGGTATCTTATGCTAAATTTTTATAATCAGGAAGAATATAATTTAGACTTCCAAGAAATCTTTGTAATTGAGTTTTATCCGTAATTTCATCCGGAAATTTGGATGCAAACTCAATACTTCTTTTGATTGGTATTATATTACCTTGGTCTATATTATGACCTAAGAACCTTATTTTGGTTTGGAAAATCATCATTTTTGGTCTGGATATTACTAGACCATTTTTTATAATTATATTTTTGAAAATTTCCAAATGTTTGAAATGAGTTTCAATATCCTTTGAAAATACCAGGATATCATCTATATAAACAATTATAAATTCACTATAAGGAATAAAAATATCATTCATAATATTTTGAAATTCAGATGGGGCATTTTTTAGACCGAATGGCATTACATTCCATTCGTAGTGCCCAATAGGTACGGTGAAGGCAGTTTTGTACCTATCTTGTTCATCAATTTGAATATGCCAATAGCCTGATTTTAAATCAAACTTTGAAAATATATTGGCTTTGTATAATTTGTTTAGTAAATCTCTTTTATTAGGTATATGATACCTAATCCATTTTAAAACCTTATTAAGCGGTTTATAATTTATCACCAATCTTGGTGTTCCTCTTTCCTGCTCTGAATGCTTATTAACATAAAAAGCAGTACAAGACCATGGGGATTTAGAATTTCTAATGAGATTCTTATCAAGAAGAGATTTTATTTCTTTTTTGCATAATTCCATATATTCGGAATTCATTTGACACGGACGTGCTTTAGTCGGTATTTGACTTTCTTTAAAATCTTCTTCATAAGGAAGAGAAACAATATGTTTCTTTCTATCCCAGAAAGCATTGGGATGATCATTACATATTTGTAAACTGAATTGATGTTCAATAAATTTAATTTTTTCTTGTAATTTGGGTTTTTCCAAATTTTCTTTGATTGTTAAAGAAAATATTTCTTTTTGCAAAAACTCTATTTGATTTATTTTTGCTTTCAACAAATCTTGTTTTATATTGTTTAAAGATCTGGTAATAGGATTAGTAATAAATTGAAAAGTAATTTCTTTTCCTTGATAGATTCCAGTTATCCCGGTTCTATCAACTTTTATTAATGGGAAAATTTAATCAAAAAATGGTGTACCAAGTATTACCTGGTTTGATAAATCTTTTACTAGTACAAAGCTTGTACTAATACATGTATTATCTTTACAGATATACGCTTTAGGTATTTTATAATTTACCTCTAATTTCCCTTTCCCAGCATGGCTGAGACCATGGTTAGTCCTGTGATAGTATTTTATCGGGACTAAGCCTTCTTGTATGCTGTTTAAGTCTGCACCGCTATCAAATAGTGCAACAACTTCTATAAAGAAGTCTTCTTTAATAAGAAGTTTTATTTTCCCATACCATTTTTGGGAGGTAACAATTTCCATTATACTTTGTAAATACGACTCCTGTTCTTTATTTTTGGGAGGTAACAATTTCCATTATACTTTGTAAATACGACTCCTGTTCTTCTTTATTAGGAAGAATTACGGATGGCTTTTCAAGACATATAATTCTTTTTTCTAAATCTGTATTATTTTCTTGTAATTTTTTTATCTCTATTTTTAGATTATCAATTTCTTTTCTTAATTCCTTTATATCAAAAGGGTTTTTATAGATATTTTTCTTGTTTAACTGATTTTTTAATTCAGCTAATGTGAATGGTTTTGAATCATTCTGTGAGTTGGATGACTCACCTTCTTCTTGATTTTTTAAATACGAAGAGATTATCTTCTCTTTTGTATTCGGGTCATTTATTACTTTTAATAAATCTATAATTTCACTTGTTAAAACATTTAATTCCATATTTTGAAATTGTTAAATTATTTGATAAAGATTTTCTTCTTCAATATCAGAAGAACAGCAATTATTATTGCAACAATTCTCTTCTTCAGAAGAGTTAGAAAATTCTTCTAAAATATTTAAATCTTCATTTGAAGATAATTGAGATTGAATACCTGATTCAGAGTCTGAATCTAATAATATTTCTGAGATTTTATTTTTTAAATCTTCATCTTGTAGCTTATTAAGCTTCTTCCTAACCCAACAAGTTTTTGCGGTATGACCGTATTTTTTACATTTTTTGCATATTAGCTTAGGCTTGTCTTGGAATTTATTATTCCTATTCTCCTTAGAATATTTTCTTTCTGTTCTTTTCCTTTTCTTTTTCAAATCCTTATATGGGTTTGATTTTTTCCTAATCTTATTAGGGTTAGAAGATCCTAATTTCTTATCTTCCATTGCAAATTGATCACAAAATTGACCTAACTGTCTCTTCTCATTCAAAGAGTGTTTCTTAATTTGTTGATTCAACCTAATTTCATTACATAGATTTAATCCTTCCTGTATACAGGTTCCTATTAATTTCCCGTATGTATAATCATCATAATTTATTTTTCCTTCTTTTCGTAAGTTATTTCTTACTCTTTCTGCAAATAAATGAGGAAGGCCATTTATAAACTTAGACTTCCAATGCGAGCTATTAGACTCTGGGAGTTCCATTACTCTACTTAAGAATGTATCCTTATACCATCTAAAAGATGTAAGAGTTCTACACTTAAGATTTTATAGAAGAGTTCTGATATTTTCAGAATTATCAGACCATCTACCTGTAAAGTGCTCTATCATATTGACTATTATAGTATATACTGAATTATTTTCAGTAGTATTTTCTTCTTCCTTAATACTATTAAGTATTTTTTCCCTATCTTCTGCGGATAAATAATTATCCCACCAGCCTTTTAATTGGCCAGTAAAACCTGATATAATCATATTGGCTATGGTTTTTGTCGGATTCCTATTATTCTGACATATGGTTGCATACATAAGCATCCTATGGACAGTCTTATAAATTTGACTCTCTGTTTGACCATCTATATTCCATTCATAAATCATTTTTCCACTATACGAATTATTAATTACGTATTCTTGTTCTTCTATTAGAACATCCTGTGGAGTAGGCCTAGGATAGTAATACATCCTTTGAGTTGGCTTATCAGCAAACTTAGATAATTTATTTGTTTCTTCATTTATTTTTTGTTTATAATTTTCTTCATTTATTTTTAAAATCTATTACTCTCGGGGGTAATTGTATACTCGGAGTAGCAATAATTTCTTTTTTCTTATCATTTATTATGATATTTTGTTTTTCTTTTAAATGAGATAGTATCCTATCCATTTTCTTTGAAATATCTTGTAATTGTTCTCCTAATATAATTAGGTATAAATTTGAAAAATTATTTTGTTTTATCAAATCATTTATGTGACTAATTGTCACTGACAAGGTATTACCTTCAAGTAATTTCTGAAAAGCTTGATAATATCGTTCCTCTCCTTGTTTTTCAATTTTGAAACCATTTGAAGGAGGGAAAACATTCGACACAATATTGCCATTTATATTGAATTGTCTTTCAATTACTGAAATTATACTTTCAGTATATTTTTCTATAAACCATGGAACAAAAGGTATAACCTCATTTTTTTCATACAGATCTTTATAAAATTCTGTTTGAAAGAATTCTGTATCTGTTTTTCCAAAATTTTTGAAAAACCAATTTCTAAATACTTCCCATTTTGGCAAGTAGAACTCCTTAGAGATTTTCAGTCTTACTGGAGATCCTTTTGAAAAATCTAATTTTTCTTTATATTCCATCTTATATGAAATTTATTTCTGACTCGGTTAGTTCCGAATCTATTTGTTTAAATCCTCTAACAATATTATCAGAATTTATTCTTAATTCTTCTATTTTTTTCTCAGGAAATTCTTTCCTGACTCTTGAAGTAGACGCCCTAGAAGGACTTTTAACCATATAATCTATGGGAGATATATGGTAATACGAAGAGTTTGACCTTATTAAGGATGGTTCATATTTTTGTTTGATATTATCAAATTGTATTTGAACTAAACCTTCTGAGGTTTGAGATATATTTATCGGATTGTTATCAATATATTGTTTTGTTGGGGTAGATCTTTCTATAACCCAATTTTCTGGAAAGTTAATTTCTTCCCACTTAATTTTTCTCCTAGTTGTAACTTCAGATTTACCGAAGTTAGTTTCTATGACAATTGTTTCATTTAATGGTTTATCTACCATTTTGCAGTTAGGATTTAAAGTAAACAGAGGCTTATAATAAATCCTATAACAGACACATATTACCTCAGATCCTGGGGCATAATTATAACCATTTGTTTTAACATTTAATGTTAAAGCATCTGTAATATTAACATCAGACAAAGATAATTGTAAATTTGGATAAACATTAAAATAGACTGGACCATGTGCCAGACTAGATTGGATTATTCCCATTAGGGATTGTTTCCAGTTGAGATTTCTAGCATCTCTGAGAGCCGCTATAAAACTCTCTGGTAAACCTTCTAATGTTAAAGGTTTAAAAGCAATTTGAACTAATCCAATATGGATAAATTTATAATCTTTTTTATATTTATTTAAATCTCTGTTTGATAGTAATTTTACTACCATTTCATCTTTATTTAAAGAAAATGTTTCTTCCGTTGCTTTAACAACTTGTTTGAGACCTATTTTCTCAAAAGTACCTAATTTATAAATCAATTTATAATCAATTTTTGGAATTGTCCATTTATTTAACAATTCTAAATTATAGGGTATATCATACTCCTCTTTAATACTGTTTTTAACAGTATCCTCAGATCGTAATATATTCATTTGAATATATTTGATAAGTGTTAAAACAGACACACAAGACTCAACTGCTTGATATGGCTGTTTATTGATATATTATTTTTTTACAAAAAATGAGCTCTT